>BJCO01464457.1:0-32658 GCA_018326465.1 Flaveria floridana | reverse complement strand
TGGAACCGGTTCCAACCCGAACCGGTTTGGACCCAAACCGGTTTTGACCAACTTTGACCAAACCGGTTTCGGTTTGGAACCCGAACCGGTTTAGGCCCCAAACCCGGTTTGTACACCACTACTCCTACCCAAATAAAAGAGTAAAAAAAATGTCACATATCATCATATGATTTATCTTCAATTTTATTTTCCGGCCTAAAATTATTACCAAATTTAGGCAAATGCTTAATATCTTTGTTAATTTACCTTAGTTTAGGTAACTAAATCAAAATTTGATTTCAATCGACTCTAATATTTTAGATAAAAAAATTAATAATTTGTTTAAGTACATGGTTCTTTATTCAAAATTTTTTTGTTTATTTTTAATTTAATTGTTGGATCGTATATATTTTAATTTTACATCAAATGCCTGCGAATATCAGCCGGCAATCCCTACACATACTTCTTAATATTCCTTGACACCGGCGTAACCTGATCTGGCACCAACCTCGCCATTTCGTTGAACTTGATGGTGTATTGCTGGTGGGTGATGGTTCCCGCCTCAAGCTGAAGGAACTTCCTCTCCATCTTATCTAGTTCACAATGAGGACAGAATTCCTTAATCACCATCTTCTTCAACTCTCCCCTCTTCATCTTCCCGATGGCCCTGGTGCACTCGGCTTGGACAATATTGTCCCACCAGCGCAAGGTTGAATCCGTAACCGAGTGGGTAGAGAACTTCTTCTTTTGATCCTCCCGGCACTCGCTAATATCTAGTACCACCTCCATCTCCCTCACCCATCGGTGAGCAGTAGCAGCATTGCCATTCCCGTCGAACGTTAGGGGCTTGCATCTTTGGAATGCCCAATAGTTACAGCCCCGTGCAGTTTCCTGCACAGCTTCTTCCTCCTCCACCTCACTTGAGACAACTGCCTCAGCCTCCGGTTGTTCTCTTTCTCCTCTCTCAGCGGTCTTCCTCTTTTCCTTCTTTTCGTCCTCTCTCACAGCTTTAATCACTTCAGTCACTACACCGTCTGCATGACTTGATGAACCTCCTCAGCTACTACTAGGGGTGAGCAACCGGTTTGAACCGGCAGGAACTGAACCGGAACCGGTTGGAACCGGTAACTGGATAGCCTAAATTTAAAAACCGGAACCGAACCTTATCATAACTTAATAGGTTCGGTTCTAAACCGGGTAAACCGGTTCCATTTTTATTATAGAACCGTTAAGGAGCCGGTTTTATATAATAACCTAAAATAATAACGTGATGTGATGTGATGTGATGATCAAGTAAAAAAGAACAAAACAATATTCAAATTAAACCATAATATGGATAAACAAACCACAAAAAAGGGACATTTATAAAAAAAAGAGCATCATAGAAATTGGTATTTTGACATAATCAATAACGAAATAATCCATAGTAAGTCATATCTTTTCAAATAATCTAATGCAAACCAATAATGCAAATTATCCGATACTCCAATCCAAATTAAAGTAAAATAAGTTGTTTGTTGTCTTTTAATCTTCAACGATCCCCATCGACCCGATCTTCTCGAAAACATCTAAAACAAATTACTTTTAGTAATTAAAATAAGACATGATAATGAGATTAACAAAATTAATATAATTACCTTTTGCCAACTCATCAAATTTTCTAGATCATCATCTTTATTGATGTTATTTCTTTCTCTCCGGATCCAGTCTTGAGTGCATATTAATGCTTCAACAATGCCTGGAGATAACGAACTTCTAGAAGTTTTGATCAGGCGTCCGCCCGTGCTAAAAGCAGACTCGGAAGCAACGGTAGAAATCGGAATAACAAATACATCTAAAAATAGTAAATTAGAATGTATAAACACATTCATATAAAATAAAAACATAATAAATAAAATTACCTTTCTCCATTCTTGCGAGAATTGGATATCTACCCAAATTAATCTTCCACCATAGTAAAATATCAAATGTGTCCTTGTTATCTTCTTCCACATCATCTGTAAGGTATTTTTCAAGTTCTGTTCTTTGAGAAATTGATTGAGCACCACCACCTCGGTATTTTTGAAACCTGCCCATAAACGAATTATTACTTGAACGACTATTTTCGGCTCTATTCTCCGCCCTCACCGGATTGCTTGAAGCACTACCATACTCAAACTCATATTCCTTATAAAGTAATTGAAACTCAATCTTCACATCCTCAACCATTTTACGTATCTTTTCTTTAACTTCTTCTTCTTGCTCCTTTTTTTATCATGATCTTCACTAAAAGACCCCATGGGCAACTCACATTTTTTTTGAACAACCATAAGTTATTACACCAAGCTTAAAGCGTGGATCCAATATGTTTACAAATTGAAACAATATGTTTGACCTACCATCATATTCAAAGTACTTATCAAATTTAGCTTGCATACTAATTATCATCATTCTAAAATCTCCAATGGCATCATTTACTTTTGCTTGTTCTTGCAAGTTCTCGTGTATATCCATAACATCGGGATATTGTTCATGGGCAATCGCATAAGTTGAACAACTTACATGTGCTGTTTTCTTTTCAAATATTTCTAGCCAATCTGCTAGTCTTTTCGCAAGTAACCAATCACTTCCCTTGGCACACCACCTAACTCACTCCTGAACTCACTATACCTACGACTATACAATTCAAAAGCTTGTCGTAGGTCATATGCTCTGCTTAGCATTTGGTATGTGCTATTCAATCGTGTGCACACGTCCAAACTTAAGAAGGCCTTTGTGTCTATATTTTTCTCTTTCACGGACGCTTTAAAATTATGAATCCTAGGAGATGATGACCTAATATACTTAATAGCATTACGAATGTCATCAATGATTTTACTTTGCTTATTTAACCCATCTTGTACAATCAGGTTAAGGATGTGGGCCAAGCACCTAACGTGTATGTACATACCGTTTCGAATCAGATTGGGTAAAGAACTTTTAAGTGATCTAATTACCGCATCATTGGATGTTGCGTTGTCCATGGTAATTGCCATTACCCGATTTATTCCCCACTCATCAAGACAATCTTCAATAGCTCTCGCAAGTTGATCACCCTTATGGCTCAAAACTGGTCTAAAGTTTATTATTCTTTTTCGATAGTGCCAGTTATCATCAATAAAATGAGCAGTCAAACACATATAGTTGATACGTTGGTTTGAACTCCATGTATCCGTTGTGAATGATACCCATGGTTTTATTTTTTTTAAAAGATTGTTTCAACTTACTTTTTTCTTCAAGATAAAATTGTAGGATATCTCTAGCAATTGTAAACCCAGTGGGAAGGATAAAATTAGGACAAATAGCCTATATAAACTCTCTAAACCCTGCCCGTCCAACAAATGCAAAAGAGAGTTCATCCTCTATAATCATCTTAAATAAACACCTCCTACCATAAACATGATCGAACTTCCAAGGCTTTAACGTACCTTGGCCATCCTCGATTTATTCAAAGATAATTTAGGTTGCTTTTTATCCTTATTTGCAGGATTCTTGTCACAGTGTTCAACATGCTTGTTTAAGGACGAGTTTTCGTTTCTAATTGAGTGCGCCGCCAAAATTTCACCACAGTAGTTGCATTTTGCGCTGGTTCTTACATCATTTTCATCATAAATTGCCTTCATATGTTGCCAACATTTTCCTGTGAGCTTTCTTCTCTTTTGTTGCACATGTTGTTTCCCGGCTTTCTTATCATTCACAAATTTGTTTCCATCATTATCGGAGGCACTTGATTCGTTTTGAGAATTCATTCTACAAAGAATAATGAAAGTTTGTTAGCAATACACGTTAATAACTCAATATATTAAGAACTATACACACATTGACACAAGAACACAAGTTAATAAGTGTTATGTGTTACTATGGTTTAATGGGTTTAAATAATAATGTTTCTTAGAAAACTATTAATGAGTGTATTCTAAACTACATATTATATTAATTTATTAAAAGTATTTTTCTATAATTTTATTTAAACACACGCACCACGTTAGCAAGTTTCAGACCTCGAATCATTGATTCACTAGATTCAATTACTTGATCAACAAAAAATAAAAATTAACATTAGAATCAATGGTTAAAATTAGATAATTGAAAAGAGTACGTACTTGACTAACATAAAACTAAACTCAAGAAGCATGAACTTATTCATGATTCATATGATACACACAGTTCTTCAAATGCTATTAGCACACAACATTAATATACATTCTCATTGAATATACCTCTAGTATCCATACAAACAAGTTGATAAAAAATTAATAGAAGCATTACCTTGAAGATTGCAATGATAATATGGAGATGCTTAGTTGTAGCAAGAAAAACTATTATTGTTTACACATGAGACTAATATATGAAGATATATTAATTACCTTTGAATCTTGGCCGGCGTTCACTTTTATTAGGGTTTAGGTTTAAATATTAAATGAATATTAAATTTAAATGGGTTTAAAGAACCGGTTCCTAACGGATATTAAATTGGTAAACGGTTTTGGAATCGGAACCAAACCGGGAACCGTATGTTCATATTCTACGAACCGGGAACCAAACCTATATATTTAAACCGGTTCTTAATGGTTCGGTCCAACCCGTTTTGTCAGTCCCGGTTCACAAGAACCGGTTCTTGCTCACCCCTAGCTACTGCCTCTTTCACCGAGTCCCTCAAGTTCGCACTCTCGTCACCACCTTCCTGGTGATGGATCTCGGGTTCTTCACGTGTCGTTTCATCAGCTCTAGCTCTGTTCGTTGTGACACGCGGTCCAGCACCGCATCCACCACACACTCCACCTCGTGAGGCCTTAGATAATCTACCTCCGACCATCTTTAAGCACTATAAGATTTAAACACTAATACGGTTATTCCAGGTAATAGTTCAGATAATGTCAAGTATAGTAAGTCCCTAATTATAGTGGCCAGTTGTGATTAGTCACTTACTTTACTCTTCATCCCTCGAGCATTTCCTATCCTGACTAAATTAGTATTCAAATCTACTAAAAGCACATATATCAAATAGTACAAGCACATAATACCGGTTAACATTAAGAAAAGAAATACCTGATGACACGTAGCTACTTGGGCTGGCATCCCTCCATTCGATCTCCTTCTCAGTTTAAGTTTAGGTTTTTGAAAATATTTACCCATTTTCTTAAACTTTGACTCTGATACCAACTTATAAGGCCCCGTTCCCGAAGACCTCATAGTTGATCAATCATAGCATTATACATATAAAACATTATACATTTCATAAGGTTAAGCAACAGATTAAATTAATAAAAACCATTCATTTCATTAATATTTAATGTTGCTAAGCAATACATCATTATTTCATAAGTTACAAAAGGATCTTTTAATTGCATTACAAAACAACAAAATTATTAAGCGCGAATGGATGTTAGTCTTGTCCTGCCGAGTAGCTTCACCCGTGTGCCACCCTCAGCAACAATACCTGCAGATTGAAAATGCATAAAAGTCAGTGTTGCTGAGTGAGTTTTAGTTTTAAAAGTATTAAAATACCTTGTATGATTTATATACAAAATATCCTTTTTGAATAAAATACATTACTTTCGTATGCGAGCACGCATCATATGTACATCCTAATTGATATTCAATATTATCATTATCATCTTCCTCATTCTTTTTTTCATTATTGTCTTTTATCATCGTACGCATTCGTTCATTTCGTAATTTTTCATTATCTTTCACTTTAATCCAGACCAATGTGCAATGCCCCGAATATTGTGCACGAAGCTGATATTGCGCCGAAGTCTATAAATAGACCCCTAACATTGTGCACGAAGCGTGACCCCATACCTAGGGCATGCTACAAAGGTCCCATCAATCTCAAGGATTGACCCTGTGTGCATCCTTTGGGTTAGCTAATCTGCACACAGTTGAGCTAACGACAACATAATCGTGCTAACGACAACATGGTCGTGCACCTCCATTAAATTTGTTTGTAAGCCTTTCATTCGTTCTTTACGTTCCACTTTTCATAATTGTTATCCTTCACTTCCTTACATAAAACTTTATGTTCATTCATACATACATCATATCACGTAAGGTCATAACATAGTACATAACGTATTTCTTAATACATACGTTTTGAAAACCGTTTAACGAAGAAAGATAACACATCATATACACACATTCATATCATAAGTCTCATCACTACATCATGCATCCATCACACATAAACCATTACATCATAACAGACCCTAACTCAGCAATCTACCTCTTAAAACCCCTTAGCAATTCCTAATTTCAAACTAAGGCACATTGAGTATTTCAGGCGTATGAACATAAAATTCTAAGTGTAAAACAGTCTGGGTGCGTTGGCACTATGCAGGCGCATGAGCAACTCCAGGCGCATGGGCAATTATTTGGGCGTATGGCCTACACTTAGGTGTCTGGGCATAAATTTTGGGCGCATGTGGTACTGTTTGGGCGCATGAACTAGTACTTAGTATATTTTGACAAATATTTTAGGCGCATGGATACTATTTGGCCGCATGAGATACACTTAAGATTTCTAAGTCAAATTTTTGGCGTATGGACCCTATTTGGGCGCATGAGTCAACAGTTTAACATATTCTAAATTATTTTCAGCCACAATCTTCATTCTAACCTGTTCACAATTTAAATCTACCATAATAGGCGCTTACAACTAGCTTACAACCACAACACACAAGAATACATATACACATACATACGGTCAACGTACATAACAGTTGTAAAAACATTTTACATGCATTTTCAGCCTAAAAAAGTTTAAAAACACATAAAACCGAGGTCTAGAACTCACCTCTTTCTACTTCTGAGCATAACTCTTTCAAATTCGTGAGCACAAAGAGTTCTAACACCTAAACATGTCAAAAACACCCAACCCAACACACATACACACATAACACTCGGTCACAAGGCTGAAACTCGGTTGAAACCTTGCCAAATACAAGAAAAACTTACCTTTTAGCAAAAATCTTCTACTTCTTCTCACTAAAGACTGAACTCTGCTCTCTCTCTAGAAGGTAGAAATCAGTTGATGGAATAGAATAGTGGGCAGCCATGCCCACTTTAAACATAATAATACTATAATTTTGTCTTTTTTACACTTTAGCCCCTCCACTTATGTAAATTTCTTTACTCTTCTTTTCTTAAAAATTTTCGGGTGTTACAAGTTCACCCCCCTTATAGAGGTTTCGTCCCCGAAACCTGTCACTCCTCGAACAGTTGTGGGTAGTGCTGTCTTATTTCTTCCTCTATCTCCCACGTAGACTCAGAACCCTTTCGGTGCTTCCACTGCACACGCACAAGTGGAACCACTTTATTTCTCAATCTCTTCTCCTTCCGATCGATGATTGTCACTGGTTGCTCCACATAATTGAGCCGTTCATCCACCTCGATATCCTCCAGTGGTACAATCAGGTCTTCATCGGCTAAGCACTTTCTCAGATGATATACATGGAATGTCGGATGAATTCCACTTAACTCATTAGACAATTCTAATCGATAGGCCACCTCTCCTACTTGTGCGATGATTCGGAAAGGCCCTAGTACCTTGGGCTCAGCTTACCCCATTTCCTGAACCGGATGACCCCCTTCCAAGGTGAGACCTTCAACATAACTCTATCACCCACGTTGAATTCGATCGGTCTACGCCTTTTCTCGGCATACGACTTCTGTCTATCCTTTTCCGCCTTCATAAAGGCTTTGATCTTTTCTAACTTTTCTATCGTAGCCTTGATCACCTCGATACTTCCCAACTCCTTCTGCTCAATGTCTCCCCAACATACGGACGTCCTACACCTCCTACCATATAGCATCTCGTATGGTGGCATGATAACTGTTATTGTATGAGAATTCCGCTAACGGTAGGTGATCATCCCATCTTCCTCCAAAATCAATCACGCATGCTCGGAGCATATCCTCGAGCATGTGAATCGTCCTCTTATACTGACCATCTGTCCGAGGATGGTAAGCCGTGCTAATGTGTAACCTCATCCCCATTGCATCATGAAATCTTTTCTAAAACTTTGATGTGAACCGGGTGTCATGGTTTGACACGATAGACACTGGCACACCATGACGAGCTACAATCTCCTTGATGAACAAATCCGCCCATCTCTCAGATGAGTATGTCTCGCGGATCGGTAGGAAGTGAGCACTCTTTATCAGACGATCAACTATCACCCAAATGGTATCGTACCCCCTCGCCGTGTGGGATAATTTCGTAATGAAGTCCATGGTGATGTGCTCCTACTTCCACTCGGGTATATCCAACGGTTGGATCTTCTCGTATGGATTCTGATACTCTGCCTTCACTTGCAAACAAGTAAGGCACTTACTCACATACTCCACTACATCGCGCTTCATTCCCAGCCACCAGTAATCTTTCTTCATGTCTTGATACATCTTGGTAGTGCTGAGATGAATTGAGTATCGAGTCTTAATGAGACTCATCCATAATTCTCCCCCGTAGATCTCTGTAACGAGGGATCCATATTCGCCCGAAGCGAGTTCTAACTCCATGGGTATTTTCTCCCAACTTAGTGATTAAACCCCTCATCCATTTAGAGTTAAGCGATCTTCTTTTAATGTCTTATTTTGAAATTCCTTGACTTGGGTCATCATGTTAGATGTCATCACCAGTTTATAAGCTTTCACCCGGATAGGCTCGGGTCTCTCCTTTCGACTGAGGGCATCAACCACTACATTGGCTTTACCCGGATGGTAGTGGATCTCACAATCATAATCCTTGATCAACTCTAACCACCTCCTCTGCCTTATATTGAGATCCTTTTGCTTAAAGAAATACTTTAAGCTTTTGTGGTCCATGAATATTGTGCACTTTGCCCTGTGCAGGTAGTGCCTCCAAATCATTGGTGCGAAAACCACAGTCGCTAGCTCCAAATCATGGGTAGGGTAGTTAGCCTCATGGATTTTCAGCTGTCAGAATGCATAGGCTATAACCTTCCCTCGTTGTATCAACACCCAACCCAATCCTAAATAGGAAGCATCCGAATAGACCATCACGTCCTCGCTTCCTTCGGGTAACGTCAAGACAGGAGCCTAAGTCAATCTCATCTTCAACTCCTCGAAAGCATTCTCTTGTGCTTGACCCCATACGTACTTCACATCTTTACGATTCAAATTAGTCAACGGAGAAGCTATCTTGAAGAAGTCTTGGATGAATCTCCTGTAATAACCCGCCAAACCCAAGAAACTACGGATCTCGGATGGTGTCTTTGGAGGTTTTCATTGCATCATCGCTTCAATCTTTGCTGGGTCCACCATGATTCCTTCAGGATTAACAACATGACCCAAAAACTGAACCTCTCGTAACCAGAACACACATTTGGAGAACTTGGCATACAACTTCTCCCTTCTAAGCGTCTCCAGTACCTCCCATATGTGATCGGCATGCTCTTCCTCGCTCTTAGAATAAATCAGGATATCATCAATAAACACAATCACTGATTTATCCAACATTGGCTGACACACTCGGTTCATTAAATCCATAAAGGCAGCTGGCGCGTTGGTTAAACCAAATGATCTCACGAAAATTCATAGTGTCCATAAAGCGTGCAAATAGCTGTCTTAGGAATATCTTGCTCCTTCACCTTTAGTTGATGGTAACCAGATCGAATATCTATCCCCGAGAACCAACTGGACCCTTAGAGCTAATCAAACAAGTCACCAATCCTTGGTAAAGGACCGGTTCTTCATCGTCAACTTGTTCAGCTCACGGTAGTCAATGCACATCCTTATACTACCGTCCTTCTTCTTTACAAATAAGACCGGAGCACCCCATGGAGAGATACTCAGTCGAATGAATCTCTTGTCTAATAGCTCTTGTAATTGAGCCATCAGTTCCTTCATTTCAGAAGGAGCTAATCAGTACTGTGCTTTGGCAATAGGTTGAGCACCGGGTATCAGATCAATCTGAAATTCAATCTCGTGATCCGATGGCACACCTGGTAAATCTTCTGTGAACACGTCCGGAAAGTCACATACAACTGGTGCATAGATAATTGTGGTACTGACGCGTCCACATCCTTTATATAAGCCAGGTATGCATTACATCCACGTTTCATGCATTTCTCTGTCACCGCCACCGAAATCACCCTCGGAACCGTAGTGACACGATCACCGTAGATCGTCACCGAACCTCCATCGAGCACGATTAATTGAATCATCTTCTTGCGACACATGATATTTGCCTCATAGGCTGCTAACCAATCCATTCCTAGTACTACATCAAATCGTGAATTCTCTAGCACTAGCCCTCTTCTCTCCTTCTTTCGTTCTCTTCTTCACCCTAGAACTCTCGACCTTTGGCTTCTTGCACTCCCGACTCATGTGACCTGTTTTACCATAGTTATAGCACCTCGCCACCCTATAGTCCTTAGCAATGTGACTAGGCTTTTGACACTTAAAGCAAACATTTAATCCAAACTTACATTCCCCGATATGCTCCTTCCTACACTTACCACACCTCTTCGTCCCCGAGCCTGCTGCAACCACCCGTCAACCATCCACCCTCGACTTCTTATTGTTTGGGGTGAAACCGCCATGCCCAAACCTTTTCCCGCTCCAGTTCCTGTCACCACCACCCATCTTCTTCACCTCAACCACCATCACCGCTCTCTTATTGTATAGCCTCCCAACCATATCCACTGCTGACTGAAAAGTGCTTGGTTGGGACGCAATCAAATGCCTGTTGAAATCAGCCGCCAATCCCTGCACATACTTCTTAATCTTCCTTGACACCGGCATAACCTTATCTTGCACCAACCTTGCCATTTCGTTGAACTTGGTAGTGTATTGCTGGTGGGTCATGGTTTCCACCTTAAGATGAAGGAACTCCCTCTCCATCTTATCTAGTTCCCCATAAGGGCAGAATTCCTCAATCACCATCTTCTTCAACTCTCCCCACTTTATTTTCCCGATGTCCCTGGCACCCTCGGCTTGGACAATATTGTCCCACCAGCACAAGGCTGAATCCGTAAATGAGTGGGTGGTGAACTTCACCATTTGATCCTCCCGGTACTTGCTAATATCCAGTACCGCCTCCATCTCCCTCACCCATCGGTGAGCAGCAGCAGCATTGCCATTCCCATCGAACGTTGGGGGCTTGCATCTTTGAAATGCTCCATAGTTACAGTCCCGTGCAGTTTCCTGCACAGCTTCTTCCTCCTCCTCCTCACTCGAGACAACAGTCTCAGCCTCCGGTTGTTCTATTTCTCCTCTCTCAGTAGTCTTCCTCTTTTCCTACTTTTCGTCCTCTCTCACAGCCTTACTCACTCCAGTCACCATAGATGGTAGAATTGTCTACATAACTTGATAAACCTCCTTAACTATTGCCTCTTTCATCGAGGCCCTCAAGTTCGCACTCTCATCACCACCTTCCTGGTGATGGAACTCGGGTTCTTCACGTGTTGTTTCGGCAGCTCTAGCCGTGTTTCTGGTGACACGCAGTCCAGCACCTCATGCACCACGCACTCTACCTCGTGAGGCCTTGGATGATCTACCTCCAGCCATCTCTAAGCACTATAATATTTAAATACTAACACAATCATTTCAGGTAATAGCTCTAGAATAATGTCAAGTATAGTAAGTCCCTAATTACAGTGGCCAGTTGTGATTAGACACTTACTTTACTCTTCATCCTCCGAGCATTTCCTATCCTGGCTACATTAGTATTCAAATATACTAAAAGCACATAAATCAAATCGCACATGCACATAATACCGGTTAACATTAAGAAAAGAAATACCTGATGACACGTAGCTACTCGGGCTGACACATACTTTTTCATTATCTTTCATTTTCATCCAGACCAATGTGCAATACCCCGAACATTATGCACGAAGCTGATACTGAGCCGAAGTCTATAAATAGACCCCTAACATTATGTACGAAGCGTGACCCAGTACCTAGGGCATGCTACAAAGGTCCCGTTAATCTCAAGGATTGACACTGCGTGCATCCTTCGGGTTAGCTAAACCGCACATAGTTTAGCTAACGACAACATGGTCGTGCACCTCCATTCAATTTGCTTGCAAGCCTTTCATTCGTTCTTTATGTTCGACTTTTCATTATTGTTATATTTCACTTCCTTACACAATACTTTACATTCATTCATACGTACATCATATCACGTAAAGCATAACTAGTACATAACGTATTTCTTAATACATACGTTTTGAAAACCATTTAACAAAGAAAGATAACACATCATATACACACATACACATCATAAGCCTCATCACTACATCATGCATACAGCAAACATAAACCATTACATCATAACAAACCCTAACTAAGTCATCTACCTCTTAAAACCCCTTAGCAATTCCTAATTCCAAATGAAGCACATTGAGAATTTCTGGTTTATGAACATAAAATTCTAAGTGTAAAACAGTCTAGGCGCATTGGCACTATGCAGGCGCATGAGCCCTGCTTAGGCGCATTTCCACTATGCAGGTGCATGAGCCCTGCTTAGGAGCATCAACACTTAGCCGCATGAGCAACTCCGGGCCCACGTGAACTATTTGGGCGTATGACCTACACTTAGGCATCTGGGCATAAATTTTAGGCGCATGTGGTACTATGGGCGCATGAGCTAGTACTTAGTATATTTTGGCTATATTTTAGGCGCATGGATACTATTTGGGCGCATGAGATACACTTAAGATTTCAAAGTCAAATTTTTGGCACATGGACCCTATTTGGGCGTGTGAGTCAACAGTTTAACATATTTTAAATTATTTTCAGCCCCAATCTTCATTCTAACCTGTTCACAACTTAAATCTACCATAATAGGAACTTACAACTAGCTTACAACCATAACACACAAGAATACATATACACATACATACGGTCAACATACATAACAGTTGTAAAAACATTTTACATGTATTTTCAGCCCTAAAGAAGTTTAAAAACAATAAAACCAGGGTCTATAACTCATCTCTTTCTGCTTCTGAGCACAACTCCTTCAAATTCATGAGCACAAAGAGTTCTAACACCTAAACTTGTCAAAAACACCCAACCGAACACACATACACACATAAGACTCGATCACAAGTTGAAACTCGGTTGAAACCTTGCAAAATACAAGGAAAAACTTACTTTTTAGCAAAATCTTCTTCTTCTCCTCATTAAAAACCAATGGAACTCCGCTCTCTCTCTAGAAGGGAGAAAGAAGTTGATGGAACTGAATAGTGGGCGGGCATGCCCAATTTAAACAAAATAATAGTATAATTTTGTCATTTTTACACTTTAGCCCCTGTACTTGTGTAAATTCCTCTTTCTTTCTTTACTCTTCTTTTCTTAAAAATTTTTAGGTGTTACAGTAACTTCTTGTATCATCACAAATTATATTACTTTGAAAAGTAACATCTAAATTAAAATTTCATTCATTTTCTCATTCTTGCCAAATCTATATACTTAAACATGTTTCTATGTTTTTGTTTCATGGTAACAGATGACAAACCAATATGTTAAACAATTTTTTTTAAAGTTTGGTATGTGTTTGAGGAGGAAAATTATTTGATTATTAAAAAGTTAGCGTATATATTACACCACCACTCTATAAAAATGCAATAATTTATCTTGTATCATGTATAAGTTTAATTTTATGATTTTTCAATCCATTTTAGAGTAATTATAGGAACATAGGTTTGTGAAAAATCTTGTCATGTATTTAAAATCTTATAATATGCCACAAAAATTATAGTATTGCTTTAACAACACCTAAATATACCACACCAACTTTATTGGTCATTTATTTGTTTTATCGATGTGATTGGTGTCATTGTTAGTTTTTTTAATATAAAAATATCACCATGGAAAACGAAAAGATTCAACCAAATTAACATTTCAGATGATTTTTTTGTATATTTTTAAGTATTAGAAACAACAGCTATAAAATGATAAGTATTATCATTGTATAGGTGACATTATTATTGTATAGCTGCTGCTTCCAATGTTCCGAATAAATTTTCATTTTCTCTGTCTTTTATATGTAATAATTGATGTCAATAATTACAATTATATACAGACTTATGTGACATCCGTCACCAAAAGATCCGTCAATTAACGTAGTATTTGTTAGCCATTCTTGAACATTCAACCTTAGCTCATAATCAAATTGCCTTAATTTCAATTTTTGCTTCATTAGTTATGTGCATTATTTAATTATGGGTAAATACTAAATATTAAAAACCTAATAAAATTCTACCCAATATATTTTTCCTCTCTTCATTAATTAACAAAATATTAGTATACAAAGGTTGTTTTATTATTAATATTACTAACATTATTATTATGACCATTACTATTATTATTATTATGAATACTATTATTATTATCATCATAATTACTAAAGTCATAAATTATTAGTACTACAATTATTATTATCATTATTATTATTATTGTTATTATTGTTATTAAAAGCAATTATTAGTAGTATTATTAGTATTGTCATTATTACTATTATTAGTATCAATAATATTATTAATGTGATTACTATTATTAAAGTTATTATTAGTATTATTATTAGTAATATTATTATTATCATTGATATGGTAAAATTATATTATTAACATACTATTATTAATATAAATAACAAAGTTTAGGGTTCAAATTGTAATTAATCAAACTTAAAGATTTAAATGCCTTGGAAGTCTAGGGAGTAAAGTGTCAATTCCACAAACTTGAAATGGGTATAAATACCCATTGAATAGCCGCTATCCCCTTTATCCAAACCCTACCATCGCCAATCGTCCCTCCCCTCTGTCTCCGACCATTTCTAGCTGTTTCACCGGCAAACCGCTGCCGCCGGTCACCCCAAATCGACACCACGCAGGTAGACGACCATCGCGCCTCCTATTTCACCTTATTTCTTCTTTCTCGCGTCGGTTACAGGTATTTGGGTATAACCGAGTGTGCGACTGTTGTCGAGGCTTTGGTGTGCACCAATTGCCTAAAACGTGGTGGGAATCGAATTCTGAGTGTGTCATGGTGCCACTCGAGTGGTCACAGTGGCCGAAGGCCGCTGTGAGCACTACGAAACCTCTGTGTTCTGTGTATGCGACTGAATGTCTGCTCTTGTGCGACTGAGTGTGTGCTGTGCGAATGGACTGTTTCGCACGCCAGAGCTGTATGTCGCACGAGTTGTGTGTGAATGAATACCGAGTCATGCGATTGAGTGTGTATCGTGCGATTGAGTGTGTGAGTGCGAATGAATGGTGATGTTTGATTGGAAGTATGTGTGCGATTGAGTGTGAGTCATGCGAATGAGAGTGTGTGCGAATGAATGTTGTGTCGTGCAAATGAGGGTGTATGCATATGAATGCTGTGCCGTGCGAATATGCGTGTACGATTGAGTAAGTGTGTGCGGATGAGTATCGTGTCGTACGACTGAATGGTGATTCGTACGAATGAAGGTTGATTCGTACGAATGAAGGTTGATTCATACGAATGAAGGTTGATTCGTGCGAATGGATGTTGAGTCGTGCGACTGAAGTTTGTATGTGTGTGAATGCATTCTTGTGTGTAGTGTGAGTAGGTCGTGTGATGTTAAAGTAATATTAATACAGTTACCATTGAATAACATTATTAATATTAACATTATGATTATTACTAATAATATCACAAATATAATCAATGCTAACATTTGTAAGGTTATCAAGACTAATATTAGTAACTACTAATATCCTTATTACTTTTATCAATATAACCATTTTATCATACTAAGTACACCTCTAGTAACAATGAAATCCTTACACTAATATCATTATCAATGGTGACGATTCTTAGTACATGGATCTATATAAGATCTTATGCTTATGCCTGCTTGTATGAGTGTGTGTCGTGTGACCGATCCAACCCAAACTGAATGAACGCATCTAATCTCTTTAAGCTTATCTTTAATACTTAATAATAATTAATAATAGGTGTTTTAACAGTTGTTGCTTCATCTTCTTGAACCTCTATTCATCTACTTCTAACATCAGTTAAGTGAGTTTCATGACTCCGTTTTATGTTGATTTATTACATCAATTATTTACAAACTTAGGGGAAAAGTATGCTCACCCTTTTCATGCTGTACAACTCATATTCTTGGAATTATCATGGTACTGTTTTGTAAGTCTTAATCTGATACATGCATGAGTTTGTTGTGTGGGACTTGATTCACAACTATTTAATTCAGGTGTTGGAACCGACTGATAGGTATTGGTAGTACTTTTGGGTTGACACCCCCACCCTTGTTTTTTGGTATACTAGTTAGTACCAACAGTGGCCAGGAATGGGCTCTAGGGCGAATATATTCTGATAATATCTTTGTGTACGTCGTAAGTTTAATTGTGATGCTCATGTTGTCATGTGATTTTGCTTACTTATAACTGTATTCATGATGTTCCGCAAACTATTACACAACATCAATTTTATTTACTATTAAACCTGTGAACTCACCAACAATTATGTTGACCATTTTAAGCATATCTTTTCAGGTGATTCAAATAACTTAAGATTCTAGGAGTACAGCCTTAGTGGAGACCCTAGGATGTATTTTTAAGACTATACATGACTTGACATTGTTGGTCTAATTGCACATTATCATACTTCTGGATACTTGTTCCCCGGTTATGGGAATTTTATTACAATGTTAATACTTTTGGCTATGTTGTCATGGTTATTGACTAAACACGACACAAGTCTCCTTTATGTCGGGTGTCGTCATGACACGTTATTCATTTTATACATATATATTGCATCTCTATTGATTACAATGTGCTATGACGATCCCGTCCGTTACATCCTCGTGTTTCCGCTCTTAGCGGGAGTGTGACAGACTGGTATCAGAGCCATTGGTTACAGAGAATTAGGTAAATCACTTGACCTAGACTATAACCTATGAACCTTCATGTAGAATGCATGCTAGGATTGCGTGCGTATGATATCGCATGTATGTTCCTTCTATACTTGTTCTTTTATCTATCTGCCTTGTAAACTATTCACCCTGAGGAAAGTACTATACTCTTTCCTTATGGGATGTTTTCTGCTGGATCTACCGTTCCCATGCGCGCCATATTGTTCTATTAGGTTCGGGTACCGAACCTGAAGAGATTTCCACAGATCACGCGAGGCGTTTGATCTCGGACATTGAGTCCGACCCTGAGAAAGTTATGTCTGAAATCTCAAAAGAAGAAGGGATAGGCAACTTTTGTTAGACTAATTGAGATTATATGCTTGGAATTTTCAATCGTTATGACGGACTACTATTGGAATACTATTAATTCGTGGGCATGAGAACTTACACGATCTGTATATGATGAATGGTGTCAATAATGTGATGTTGACTTGGAATGTTAGATCTTGATGAGTGGAATTAAGAATGTATCTTAAAATGACTAAAGTTTACGTGTTTACTCCTTTTATGATTAGATAATGCCACCTCGAAGAATCACCCGCAGTACCAGTCACGAAGGTAAGGCCCCAAAGGGCAGAGGCAGAGGAAGAGGTAGAGGCAGGGCACCAGGAACAGGTAGTGGCGCCGCCAGTAACAATCAGGGGACTGGAAACCCCGATATAGCTGTCATGATCGCTCAGCAGCTAGCCGCACTGATTCTAACAATAGTAGCCCAAGTGAGCGACACTCTTCTGAATCATAACCCCCACGGGGATGACGACAATGACAATGGGGATAATGGAGAAGGAGGTCATGGTGAGGCTGGTAACGAAGGAGGAATTGAGAATCGGGTTGGGAATGAGCATAACCAACGAACAAGGGAAGAGACTGAGAATGGTGGTACTACTGGTAACGAAACTGGGATTGTTAATATAAGACGGGTATGTTCATACAAGGAGTTTGTAGCCTGCAAACCAAAAGAATTTGATGGGAAAGGTGTGGCGATAGCCCTAACTAGGTGGCTTAAGAAGATGGAGGCAGTCATTGATATAAGTGAATGCCTAGACAGTCAAAAGATTAACTATGCCACGTGTTCACTACAGGGCAAGGCATTAACTTAGTGGAACACCCAGATTCAGGTGAGAGGAAGAGAATCAACAATGCAAATGACTAGGGATGAGTTCAAAGCATTAATCACCAAAGAGTACTGTCCACTCAATGAGATGCAGAAATTGGGGCATGAGTTCTGGAACCATGCTATGGTAGGAGCTAGGCACATAGCTTACACTGATCGTTTCCACGAGTTAACAAGACTGGTTCCACATCTGGTAACTCCGGAATCCAAGAGGATCGGAAGGTACATTTGGGGACTTGTGCCTCAGATCCGGGCAATGGTAACAATAGCAACCCCTCCTACTATCCAGAGTGCAACTCTAAAGGCTGGTACTTTAACAGATGAGATGGTTAGAACTGGGGTTTTAGGAAAAGGAGCAGAGAAGAGAAAGGAGGCTGGAGAAGCGAGCAGGTCGAGTACCGGGAAATTTGACAAACAAGCCAAGACAACCAGGAATTTTGTGGCAGTGGCTCAGGGTAGGAAGGAATATGTTGGGCCGCACCCTAAGCGTAATAGGTGCAACTTTCATCACCCCCAGGCAATGCCGTGCCGGGTGTGTGTCAACTGCAGACGCCTGGGGCATCTAGCGAGAGATTGCAGAGTGGTGCCGAATCTGGTTGTGCTGGTTAATGCGGTTAACCCTGCAGGGAATGCTAGGGTTTACTATTAGTGTGGAAGCCCTGATCACTACCGAAACATGTGACCCAGACTGAATCGGGCGCCAGGTCAACAAGGGAACAATCAACCACAGGTGATGGCCATAGCTGGTAATCAAGGCCAGGGGAATCAAGGAAATGCTGCCCGAGGACGTGCATTCGTCATCAGAGCAAATGACGCCCATCAGGACCCGAATGTCGTTACGGGTACGTACTTGCTCAATCACCATCTCGCATCTATATTGTTTGATACTGGAGAAGACAATAGTTTTATATCTTCTGAATTTGCTCATCTGCTCGACTTGAACCCTAGTAGGCTAGAAACCAGTTACTCCGTAGAAATGGCCAACGGTATGATTGTACAGGCCGATGAGATTATTAGAAAGTGCTCAATGATATTGGAGAACCATGGTTTTGAAATAGATTTGATCCCTTTTGAGTTAGGTAGTTTTGACGTAGTCGTGGGGATGGATTGGTTATCAAAGCATGAAGCAGAGAAGTTTTTTTGTCGGGAAAAAGTAGTGCGAATCCCCATGCCCGACGGGGAGGTACTCAGGATTCAGGGAGAACGATCAGGGAGAACCCTAAAGCTTATCTCCTGCATGAAGACGCGTCAATGTTTACAAAAGCAATGTTATGCGTTTCTGGCCCATGTGGTGGAAAAGAAGGAAGCGGAGAGGAAGTTGGTAGACATTCCAGTAGTACGGGATTACCGGGATGTATTCCCTGATGACTTGTCCGGTTTGCTTCTACCTCGGCAAGTGGAATTTCACATAGACTTGGTTCCTGGAGCCACACCGGTAGCAAAGACGCCATATCGATTGGCACCATCGGAAATGCAAGAGCTATCTAGCCAATTGCAGGAATTACTGGAAAAGGGTTTTATTCGGCCGAGTCACTCACCATGGGGAGCACCGATATTATTCGTCAAAAAGAAAGATGGATCGTTTCGCATGTGTATCGATTACCGCGAGCTGAATAAACTAACTGTGAAAACTCGATATCTTCTTCCCAGGATTGACGATCTGTTCGATCAGTTGCAAGAAGCCTCGTATTTCTCCTACATCGACCTTCATCCGAGATATCATCAGCTAAGGGTTTCGAGGAAGACATACCGAAAACAACGTTTAGAACACGCTATGGGCACTATGAGTTCTTAGTGATGCCGTTCGGACTGACTAACGCACCAGCCGTGTTCATGAACCTGATAAATCGAGTATGTAAACATTATTTGGATAAGTTCGTGATCGTATTCATAGACGATATACTTATCTACTCCCGATCGAAAGAGGACCATGAAAAACACCTTCGGGCAATACTAGGACTATTACAAGAAGAGAAACTTTTTGCCAAGTTCTCAAAGTGTGAGTTTTGGCTACGGGAAGTGAAATTTCTGGGACACGTGGTGAACGAGAATGGAATTCACGTAGATCCCGGAAAGATCGAAGCAGTAAAGAAATGGGAAGCACCTCAAACACCTTCAGAAATATGACAATTCTTAGGTTTGGCTGGATACTATCATCGTTTCATCGCAAATTTCTCAAAAATCGCACAACTATTGACTCTGCTGACTCAGAAAGACAAGAAATTTTATTGGGGACGTGCACAAGAAGAGGCGTTCCACACATTGAAAGAAAAGTTATGCAATGCGGTGATATTATCCCTTCCGGATGGATCTAATGATTTTGTGGTGTACTGCGATGCTTCATATTAAGGACTGGGATGTGTGCTAATGCAGAAGGATAAGGTAATTGCCTACTCCTCGCGACAGCTTAAGGCGCATGAAACGAACTATACGACGCATGACCTAGAGTTGGGCGCTGTGGTATTTGCACTTAAGATATGGAGGCATTACCTGTATGGAACTAAATGCATCATTTACACGGATCATAAGAGCCTCCAACATATCCTGGATCAAAAGGAACTTAATATGCGCTAGCGACAATGGGTAGAACTCCTTAGTGACTACGACTGTGAAATCCGGTATCACCGGGGAAGGCAAACGTGGTGGTTGATGACTTAAGTCGCAAGGAACGCGTGAAACCGCTATGTGCTCGAGCATTAGGATTGACTATTCAAACGAGCCTGAAAGCTCAGATCCTAACAGCACAAGGTGAAGTGCTGAAAGAAGAAAACGTTACAGGAGAAGAATTTCGAGGGTTGGATAAGCAAATGAGTTACAAGGAAGATGGCATACGGTACTTTATGGATCGTATATGGGTACCCAAATGGGGAGACGTACGTACCTTGGTTATGGACGAAGCGCATAAGTCAAGGTATTCTATTCACCCTGGTGCAGACAAGATGTACCATGATCTCAAAGATCTGTATTGGTGGCCAGGCATGAAGAATGACATTGCTATGTATGTAAGCCGATGCTTGACGTGCTCGAAAGTTAAAGCTGAACATCAGAAACCATCAGGATTACTGTAGCAACCAAAAATTCCCGAATGGAAATGGGAAAACATAGCTATGGATTTTATTGCCAAACTTCTTAGAATGAGTAGTGGACACGACTCGATATGGGTTATAGTGGATCGCATGATGAAGTCGGCTCCTTTTTTGTCGATCCGAGAGGATTACAAGATGGATAAGTTAGCAAGATTGCACATAAACAAGGTTGTAACAAGGCATGGAGTGCTGGTGTCGATCATATCCGACCGTGATAGCCGATTTACATCGTGGTTTCGACAGACGCTACAGAATGCGATGGGCACTCGATTAGATTTGAGTACCGCCTATCACCCGTAAACAGACGGTCAAAGAGAACAAACGATACAAACATTGGAAGACATGCTTAGGGCTTGTGTAATCGACTTTGGTGGTAGCTGGGACACCTATCTACCGTTGATTAAGTTCTCTTACAACAACAGTTACCATACGAGCATTGGGTTGCGCTCCGTTTGAAGCCCTATATGGAAGGAAATATAGGTCTCCAGTTTGTTGGGCAGAGGTTGGTGAAAGCTAGTTGACAGGCCCAGAGATCATCCAGGAAACAACCGACAAGATTTTTCAGATCAAAGACAGACTAAAAGCAGCCAGAGATCGTCAAAAGAGCTACGCCGACAACCGTTGGAAACCTCTGGAATTCAACGTGGGAGATCACGTTCTACTTAAAGTCTCTCCCTGGAAAAGGATTGCACAATTTGGAAAGAAAGGGACGTTAGCCCCAATATATGTAGTAACATTCGAAATCATAGAAAGAATTGGTCCAGTGGCATACCGATTAAGGTTACCACCCGAACTAAGTGGTGTACACGATACGTTCCACGTATCGAACCTCAAGAAGTGTTTGACGCATGTACCAATTGAGGAAATCAAGATTGACGAAAAACTTCATTTTGTTAAAGAACCCATAAAGATTATGGATCGAAAGGTCAAACGATTAAGGCGCAATAAGATACCGATTATTCGTGTGAGATGGAACTCTAAACGAGTACCAGAGTTCACATGGGAATGGGAAGACCAGATAAAAATCAAATACCCACATCTGTTCGTGGATGATACTCCTGGACCTAACTTCAGATGAATTTCGGGACGAAATTCTCTCAACTGGGGGATACTGTGACATCCGTCACCAAAGGTCCGTCAATTAACGTAGTATTTGTTAGCCCTTCTTGAACATTCAACCTTAGCTCATAATCAAATTACTTTAATTTAAATTTTAGCTTCATTAGTTATGTGCATTATTCAATTGTGGGCAAATACTAAATATTAAAAACCTAATAAAATTCTACCCAATATATTTTCCCTCTCTTCATTAAGTAATTAAAAAATATTAGTATACAAAGGTTGTTTTATTATTAATATTACTAACATTATTATTATTAACATTACTATTATTATTATTATGAATACTATTATTATTATCATCATAATTACTAAAGTCATAAATTATTATTAGTACCATAATTATTATTATTATTATTATTATTATTATTATTATTATTATTGTTATTATTGTTATTAAAAGCTATTATTAGTAGTATTATTAGTATTGTCATTATTACTATTATTAACATCAATAATATTATTAATGTGATTACTATTATTAAAGTTATTATTAGTATTATTATTAGTAATATTATTATTATCATTGATATGGTAAAATTATATTATTAGCATACTATTATTAATATAAATAATAAAGTTCAGGGTCCAAATTGTAATTAATCAAACTTAAAGATTTAAATGCCTTGGAAGTCCAGGGACTAAAGTGTCAATTCCACAAACTTGAAATGGATATAAATACCCATTTAACAACCGCTATCCCCTTTATCCAAACCCTACCATCGCCAATCGCCCCTCCCCTCTGTCTCCAACCGTTTCTAGCTGTTTCACTGTCAAACCGCTACCGCCGGTCGCCCCAAATCAACACCACGCAGGTAGACGACCACCGTCGCCTCCTATTTCACCTTATTTCTTCTTTCTCACGTCGTTTATGGTTATTTGGGTATAACAGAGTGTGCGATTGTTGTCGAGGCTTTGGTGTGCACCAATTGCTTAAAACGTGATGGGAATCAAATTCTGAGTGTGTCATGGTGCCACTCGAGTGGTCACAGCGGCCGAAGGCGGTTGTGAGGACTCCGACACCTCTGTGTTTTATGTATATGACTGAATGTCTGCTCTTGTGTGACTGAGTGTGTGCTGTGCGAATGGACTGTTTCGCACGACTGAGCTGTATGTTGCACGAGTTGTGTGCGAATGAATACCGAGTCATGCGATTGAGTGTGTATCATGTGATTGAGTGTGTGAGTGCAAATGAATGGTGATGTGCGATTGGAAGTATGTGTGCGATTGAGTGTGAGTCATGCGAATGAGTGTGTGTGCAAATGAATGTTGTATCGTGCGAATGAGGGTGTATGCGTATGAATACTGTGTCGTGCGAATGTGTGTGTACGATTGAGTAGGTGTGTGCGAATGAGTATTGTGTCATGCGACTGAATGGAGATTCGTACGAATAAAGGTTGATTCATACGAATGAAGGTGGATTCGTACGAATGGATGTTGAGTCGTGCGACTGAAGGTTGTATGTGTGTGAATGCATTCTTGTGTGTAGTGTGAGTAGGTCGTGTGATGTTAAAGTAATATTGATACAGTTACCATTTCTAATGACATTATTAATATTAACATTATGATTATTACTAATAATATCACAAATATAATCAATGCTAACATTTTTATGGTTACCAAGACTAATATTAGTAACTACTAATTCCTTATACTTTCATCAACATAACCATTTTATCATACTAAGTACACCTCTAGTTATAATGAAACTCTTACACTAATATCATTATCAATGGTGACGATTCCTAGTACATGGATCTATATAAGATCTTATGCTTATGCCTGTTTGTATGAGTGTGTGTCGCGTGACCGATCCAACCCGAACCGACCGAACGCATCTAATCTCTTTAAGCATATCTTTAATACTTAACAATAATTAATAATAGGTGTTTGAACGGTTGTTGCTTCATCTTCTAGAACCTCTATTCATCTACTTCTAACATCAGTCAAGTGAGTTTCGTGGCCCCTTTTTATGTTGATTTATTACTTTAATTATTTACAAACTTGGGGGCAAAGTATGTTCACCCTTTTCATGCTGTACAACTCATATTCTTGGAATTATCATGTTACTGTTTTGTAAGTCTTAATCTGATACATGCATGAGTTTGTTGTGTAGGACTTGATTCACAACTATTTAATCCCGGTGTTGGAACCAACGGATAGGTATTGGTAGTACTATTGGGTTGACACCCCCACCCTCGTTTGTTGGTATACTAGTTAGTACCAACAGTGGCTAGGAACGGGCCCTAGGGTGAATATATTCCGATAATATCTTTGTGTACGTCATAGGTTTAGTTGTGATGCTCATGTTGTCATGTGATTTTGTTTACTTATAACTGTATTCACAATGTTCCGCAAAACTATTACACAACATCAATTTTATTTACTATTAAACCTACGAACTCACCAACAATTATGTCGAGCATTTTGAGCATATCTTTTCAGGTGATACAAATAACTGAAGATTCTAGGAGTGCGGGCTTAGTGGAGACCCTAGGATGTATTTTTGAGACTATACATTACTTGACATTGTTGGTCTAATTGAACATTATCATACTTTTGGATACTTGTTCCCGGGTTATGGGAATTTTATTACAATGTTAATACTTTTGGCTATGTTGTGTGGTTATTGACTAGACACGACACAAGTCTCCTTTGTGTCGGGTGTCGTCATGACACGTTATTCATTTTATACACATATATTGCATCTCTATTGATTACAATGTGTTATGACGATCCCGTCCGTTACATCCTCGTATTTCCGCTCTTAGCGAGGGTGTGACAACTTATGATTTAACTTTTTAATTATTGACTTGTATAAACACGGGTTTGTAAAGCTAGTATAGTTATATTTGCTTATTGTCATTATCCAAACTAGATTTAAAACCATTGCTATATAGCGGGGTGCTTCGTCGTTTTTTGCAAAAAAAATAGGATTAAAAAATCTAAAATAAAGCTAGAATAAAGTAACCCTTCCACCTAAAGGTTTTATCAAAATGATATAGATTGATAGCATGCCCCTCTACCTTTGGGTCAAGCAGACTTTTTGCATAAAATATTAGTTATCAATTATACTTTATATAAATGTTATTTTATGGAAAACCAAAAAAAGGAAAATAAAATTTTGGTCCAATCATGACTTGCCACATGGCATGTTGACCTGAGAAACTACTGTTATATAGGTTTGTAATTCATAAACACATATACAGTTATATAATATAAAAATTAACAAAGTAAAATATAGTTTTGTTCATGTGGTTTAATGATAATTACAATTTGAATCCAAAATCTTTTTCTTTTTGTTACCATTTTAATACTATGGTTTGATATTTGTTATTATTTAAGATCAAACATTTAATGTCATTATATTTTCAGTTATAGTTTATATGAATATATCAAAGTACTCTTTAACATTAACATAACATAATATACTAAATGTTTTTAGCGGTACATACTTTTTTATTATTTTACTATTTTAGTTTACATTATTTTTATATTATTTTTATATATTTAAGATGTTAACTTATTTCTAATACTTAATAGCATATTTATTTATTCATGGAATATAACTTAAATTGAATTGATGTTTCTTATATCATGTTATTATATTATGTGAGCGTGTGCAGTTGATTCAATCTCAAAGTTGGCTATAAAGATTCAATCAAATACTTCAATATAGATTAAAATAATGATGTTTTTAAAATAATATAATGAGCATTCCTTTATTGGAAAGAATAAAACTTATATTCTACAAGAACTTGTTTATCTATTTTGAAGTTAAGTTTACTATTATAAATACACACATTCTCTAACCCCCTTTCTCTTTCTCTCTCTCTCTAGTCTCTGTATCTTTTTTCTTGAACCACTCTCTCGTCAGCCACTAAACAGCCATGCCACCACTAGACAGCTATGAACTCCTAATGTTGCAACCAAAACGCTACCCACGCACATCTTTTAGGTTTGGCCACCACCGTAACACCGAGGAGGGTTCCCCCAAACAAAAACCACTACTTATCTGTCTCAAAACAATCACCAACAACATGGAGTTTTTAGCTCCTTCGAGTTGAGATTATCTCGATTAGAATCATAATCTCGTCATCATCATGGTCATCATCATCGTTTGGGGGTTGCTGAAATTGGGTTCATCATCTATTGGATGAGGTTGAACAAGACATTTTGTAAATCAGTAGATAACAGATATTGAATCTCTATTAGTTATTTGTAACAAACACACTACTAGAATAGATCTTGAACGTCTATACAAGTATGAAGTAATTATACTATAAATGCTAAACAATAGACCAAATCTTGAATTTTTATTCTAGGTTTAGGATCAATGCCATGCTACAACCATTGATTTACATATGATGCCATACCACGAATGTATGTTTCTATTAGTTACAAGAAACTACATAACATAGTCAGGAAATTAGCACAATAGATCTTTGGCAGTTCTAGTGTTAGGTAACACCATTACTATTTAATATTGACATCTTGTCTACGAAAGAAGTGATTCAGCATACAAACTACTGGTTGGCAGATGTAGTGTATATGCTGATATATATTGATTAGCAATTGGTCTGTAGATGAAGTCTTTAGTAGTTAGACCTTATTTTTTGACACTTGGACTGGTATGGCAAGAGCTGTTCAGCAGTTAGTGTTTAGTAGCTTCGTCCTTACATATCCTAACATTATCCTAAAATTATCATCATTATCATCATCATCATCATCTGTTGGTAGTTGGGTTCACTATCACATCAGACTACAACAACCCCATCAACTAGATTCTCCATCACCCTGTGTCGCCTTGGACAAGTGCCGAATTCTAGGGTGTTTTATTTTAAAACTTAAATAAATAAAAATTTGAGAATTTATGATCTCAGATTTGATTTATGTTTTCCCTATTTAAATTGATAGTTAGGTGGTGGAGCTTTGGTGTGGTCAAAATGTAAGCATTTTATGTCAGGATGATGGAGGTTGTTAGTTTTTAAAAGAGTTTTCCATTCATGATTTCTATCGCTGGTTAAGGGGGGTTGTAACACCCCCTCTTTTTCATAAAACAAAAAGAAAAATAAAAAATTTTAGGTTAGGACCCGATACCGACCACATTAGAAATATGATACGTGGTACATTAAGAGAAAAAGATGATAATGATTGCATCAAGAAATGGATATGGGCCACATCAACTACATGAAGCAACCTCAGGTCAACAACATGTTTATGATAATAAGGAATCAAGGAACGACATGTGGTTGATGACAAAGGGTCAATTTTAACATGTAGTTATAATGTGCATAGTGTCAGATGCACGATGCACTGTGCTCATTTAAAAGGGGCTCGAAGTTGATGAGCTAACATTACATGTCACCCACGAAGTGTCCCAGTATGATGTGGACCGCATCACACTTGCAATGTGGAGCGCATTGACCCCCAAATCACCCCTATATAAAGAGACTCATGTATGCTCATATCAATACACAAAATCCTAAATCTATCTCTATATATAAACTATCTTCTCATATTACATCGATCTTAAGCTATTCCTAAGGTGTTGCACCAAGATCGACGCTTAAAATGAAGAATTGAAGCCGAAACGAGAAAACTAAAGCCTAAAGTCGAAGTACTGCTTCATTAGGAATTCCATTCTTATTGCTAGGACATTATCTTGCTCATTTACTCCTAACGAGATGAATACATTTAGTATTTTTGTGAACAAACAAATACTATCTTGAATGTACAAAATAAGTATAAAATGAGATATTGGATCTTTTAAATCATAATTTGCATTCTACAAATAAGGAAAATTTAAACCAAAAGTATATTTATATGTGTAAACATATATATAGTTTTGGTATGAAAATTCACGCATGTTGTTTTAATAAAAGAAACTGTAAGGAATACACTTAGAGGCTGATGCAACCAAAGAAAAATTAGAGCTCTTAACATGCATATGTGAAGTACAAAGAAGTTACTTCAGAAGATTTGATACAACTTAGTGAATTATGCTAAGTGTCAAAACTTTCAAAACCAAACGACCAAATCTTTCAAAGCCAAAAGATGAAGTCTTCTGAAGCTTCAAAGATAAAATTTTCCAAAATGAAAGACTAATTTCTTCTAAAGACAGAGAAGACATGCTTTTTCTGAATCACCTTTTGACAAAATCTGAACACTGCCACCTCTGATGACTCACCAACTTATATGAGTTGGTGAAAAGTCCATACTTTTGTCAAACTGTTGATTAAGGTCCTTTGTTTGTAACTTTCTACTTTTGTACTTTTATCCTTTTGTAATAGATAAGGATATGAGCTATGGCATGTGATAGTCATAAGTCAAAAGGCAATATGCCTTTTGACTCTATATTGATCTTGTTGTCTAGATTAGTATTTCCAGCTGGCCTTCAAAGTATGGTTGACTGCAGGATGTAGTATAAAGTATCTCAAGTACTTGTATCTTAAGATAAGCTTTGTAACACTTGTTAGAACTTGAGAGCAATATACATTATTCTTGAAAACCATATTTGAGTGTTTTTGTTTATTGTTCTCACTACCTGTGTTCATTGTTTCATTCTAACCGGTTCCCTATTTGATCTGTTAAATATTCTAAGTCTTTCCTTATTGTGAGAATATTGTATTAACCCCTTTCAACGGTCCTAAAATTGGTATCAGAGCATTTCAAGCTCTTGATTGTAAGATCTCACTATCTTAAATCCCTTCAGTTTCACAAAACACTTAGCAACTCAAATGGCAGCTCTTACCAAGGCTGATATGGAAAGCTGCACCATGACAAAATCTCAACTGATCACCCCTGATGACTTTGATACTTGGTGACAAATAATTGAAGGCTTCATCAAGTTTCAAGATAGCAGGATGTAGAGATCTGTTATCTCTTGACCTCATATTCCAAGCACCAATTCAGCTACTAGTGATGGTGGTATGATTCTAAAGGAAGTGGCTGACTACTCAGAGGAAGATTGGAAGAAAATTGATGTAGATTAGAAGGCCATAACCGTTCTCCAAACTGCTCTTCCTAACT
The DNA here is from genome assembly GCA_018326465.1 of Flaveria floridana. Taxonomy (NCBI): domain Eukaryota; kingdom Viridiplantae; phylum Streptophyta; class Magnoliopsida; order Asterales; family Asteraceae; genus Flaveria; species Flaveria floridana. Next base: position 3,380 of record BJCO01464457.1, on the reverse strand, counting down.
CTATCTATAGAGGCTTCAAGAAGTGCAAAACTATAAAGATTTTCTAGGATGCACTTAAGCTTATGTATGAGGGGTCTGAGGAAGCCAAGGAAACAAGAAAGACCTTATGAATCAGCAGTTTGAGAACTTCACCCACAAGACAGGTGAAACCATGACTTAACAATACTTCAAGTATGTTGAGATTATGGATACTCTAATGGATGTTGGAGAAAACTTGAGAATAAGGACATTATGAGGAAATTCATGTTCTATCTTCTCAGACAACTGACTCACTACTATATGGCCATTAAGAGAACTAAAAACCTCTCAACCCTTACTCTCATAGAGTTGTATGGTATTTTTAGTGGATACCAGATGGAGATGAACATGCAAAATCCATCAAGCAGCTATTCTAATAATCAATAGAGTTCAGCCCTTCATGTGGTTGAAAGGGATTGCAGAGAACCACAACATAATCTTATCTACTACCCTGAAAACTCATAAAAATGGTCCTTTCATCACCTTTCTGAAGACACCAAGGGAGATCTACATACAAGGAAGCTCATTCCAAAAGACAAGCTCTGCTTAAGTTTTTGTGTCTACTGATGAAAGTTGTAGGAACTTTCCCTTCACTCTTGAAGACTTGGATTGTATCCATCCAGATGATTTGGAGTACATGGAAATAGTCCAGCAAATGACACTTCTCACTCACAGGGCCAAGAAGTTCTATAAGAGGACAGTTAAAAAGTTTCCCAGCAATGCTTCCGGTGGAAAGTTTGGACTGGATAAAAAAAGGTGAAGTGTTACAACTGTAACCAAATGGGACACTTTGCTAGAGTGTAAGGCACCAAGTACAAATGGTGGCCAAGCACAAACAAGACCAAAATATGCTAAGGGTGCTCCTAAACCTGAGAAGGGGTAGGGTCACATCACTGGAAGGGGCAGGGTCTCAAATGGTAAGCTTAGTATCGAGAAGGTAAACTTTGTTAAGGAGCTTAGGTACAATCTTTTGGGTGTATCCAAATTTTATGATAAGAGACATAACATGCTATCCACTGAGCATGAGGGCATTGTTCTCAAGCCCGGGGTGGTCATTCTTAAAGAGCATCTCCTGCTCAGAGCTCCTAGGAAAGGTACACGTACAAGATGGATTTGTAGGAAACATCTCCATCGGAAGAAGTTTCTTGCTTTCTATCTAAAGCGAATAGTGATAAGTCTTTCCTCTGATACAGAAATATGTGCCATATAAACTTCAAAAAACATGAATAAATTAATTAAGAATAATTTGGTAACCGGAATGCCAAAGAAAGAGTTTAAAAGTGATGACCATTGTGTTGCATGTCTGAAAGGAAAGCAATACAAAGTGTCTTACAAGCCAAAGGAAAGGAACTTCTTCACTACACCCCTACACTTATTACATATGAATCTCTTTCTCCCGACCAGTGTAATGAGTGTAGGAAGGACCACTTATTGTTTGTAGATCACAAATGATTTCACAGGATTCACTTGGGTCTTCTTTCTTAGAACTAAGGATAAGACTCCTGAGATCTTGAAGAACTTCATTCTAAAAATTGAGAATCAATAAGATCATAAGGTTAAAATCATAAGATGTGATCAAGGAACTAAATTCAAGAACCAAATCCTTGATGCATTTTGTGATGAGAAAGGTATTACAAGACACTATAGTGCTCCCAACACTCCTCAGCAAAATGGTGTTACTGAGAGGAGAAACAGGACACTTATTGAAGCTGCAAGCACCATGTTATCTGACTCTAAACTTCCCATCACCTTCTGGGCAGAGGCAGTCTACACTGCCTGCTATGTGCAGAGCAGTGGTTTAGTAGCCAAGACTCATCTGTAAGACTCCTTATGAGCTGTGGCACAAAGGAGACCTTTCATGTGTTTCCTCAGATCATTTGTATATCCTTGCACCATCTTGAATACCAAAAATCAGATAGCCAAATTTGATGAGAAATTAGATATGGACATTTATTGGATACTCTCCCCAAGCTAAGGCTTATAGAGTATACAATCTCAAAACTAGAGTAGTTGAGGAGTCAGCCAATGTGACTTTAAATGAGCACACTCCTAGTGTGAAAGGTTCTGGTCCTGATTGTTGTTTGACCTTGACTTAGTTACCAACTGTTTTAACAAATCTTGTGGAGAAGTTTTAGGATCTACAGGTAACATATCAATAGAAGATCCTGACCCAAGATTTGAGCTGAGAAGACCAAGTTAGAAAACTACTTTAGCTCTAGTAGCAACAAACCTTGTTGGTAATCCTATCAGCACAACAATAAAAAACTCTTCAGCTGACACATCTGAGGCGCCTACAAATTCTAGCACAGAGGCACAGAACTCAAGTGAAGAAGCTTCTAATATAGGAGGAGATGGTGGTGGTGATAGTGATTAAGAATTTCTTGATGCTGATGACCACTCCATAGAAGACAACATCAATGATGTCATACACTCATTGGATCAAGTCTATCTTAATAAGTATGTTGATGTGGTGGGTGATACTTCATTGCCAGATTTGAATTTCACCAATTTAGATATGTCTAACCAACTTGCTGTGATTCCTCAACTAAGAATCCACAAGTCGCATCCCACCACAAACATTATTGGAGATGTTGACACTAAGGTAAGAGCAAGAGCACAAACCATGATAAAAACGTTTGTCTACACTCTAGTTTCTTGTCTCAGATTGAGCCTAAGTATATTGATGAGGCTTTGAAGGATGGAAGTTGGATAAAAGTAATGCAGGAGGAGCTACTTCATTCAAAAGGCAAAAGGTTTGGAAAATATGTCCTCTTCCTCAAGGGGAAACCACAATAGGTACCAAGTGGGTTTTTAGGAACAAGAAAGATGATAGAGGACTTGTCATCAACAACAAGGCAAGACTAGTTGTTCAAGTTTACACACAAGAAGAGATGATTAACTACACTTATGTTTTTGCTCCAGTGGCAAGAATTGAAGCTGTTAGGATATTTCTTGCTTTTGCTGCATCCAAGGTGTTGGATTATGATGAGGCTGGTGCAACCAAAACCACTTCATAGTCATTTTTGGTACTACATTCAAAGGCTTCCGAAGCCAAGCATGAGATCTTTCGAGAGTCTGAAGAACAACAACTGAAGATATCTACTAAAGGCAAAAGCTGAAGTCAACTGCTGAAGACAACAGCTGAAGCCAACAGCTGAAGACTATCTTCCGAAGACAAAGTCCGAGCTTTCGAAGACAAAGTCTGATGAAAGAGCTGAAGACAAAGTCTGAGCTTCCAAAGACAAAGTCTGATGAAAGAGCTGAAGGCAAAGTCTGAGCTTCCGAAGACAAAGTCTGATGAAAGAGCTGAAGACAAAGTCTGCTTCCGAAGACAAAGAAGACTCCAAGCCTCGGAAGAAGCA
>BJCO01464456.1:0-21044 GCA_018326465.1 Flaveria floridana | reverse complement strand
TAACATGTTAACAACATCAAAACATCAAAATTTCAGCAACATCAACCCCAATTCGCAGCCCTAGTCTCGGTTCTATAGATATACATGCAAAACCCTTAAAAATCTGACCTTTAAACTTGTAATGGCTTGCAATTGATGATTCTAACGTGTTATGTTGTTGAAATCGATCAAAATCAGGTTCTAATGCTTGGTTCTTGGCTGTAAATCGCAGAAAGAGAGGGAGAGAGGCTGCAGGTCGGTCGATGGGTGTTTGGGTGGGGGTTTGGGGTGTTTTATTTTAACCAATTTACAAGTATACCCCCTCTAAAACTTGCACTTTGTATTTTTTTTTAAATTAAGTTTTTAACTCTTTGTAATGTGTTTTTAACTTAACAATATAAACATATAAACTAATGGTAACCCTTAGATATTTTATTTTGTAAAAACACAAGACATACGAATTAACACACGCGTTTCCGCGTTATGCGATAAAATTCCCAAATAGTCTTTAAATCGCATAAACACATAAGAATAACACAATAATCATTTAATCCACTAGATTATTACTAAATTAACATTATTAATTATTATTAAGTCACCAACGTCAAACAACAACTAGTGTGTGCTTACGACGCGTGTATGTAAAACTTAACGGAACTAACGGAGTTTGGTAATGGAAAATCACCGGATGTCACAAAGAAGTATGCCGATGAAGAGCATAACTTCAACACCATCATTACATCATCCTTCCACTCAAAGGTGTGTTATCAAAACAAAAGTGGGTTGGGAACCAATGAGATTGCTTCACCATACTCTTATTTGTCTGTTAGACAGCTAAGATGTTGTACTAAGGAGTAAGAGGTTCCAACTGCTGATCCACTACCCAATGAGTAGAAGAATGATGTAACAATGGCAACCACCATAGGGAAGGATAAGGTAGAAAACCTCATCCACACCGTTGATGATCAACCCTTAACCACCAAAGTCAGAAAGAACAAAATCAGGGCAGCAAGAAAAATTGCCAAGAAGGTGGATGAGTAAAAGTTGAAAATAGACCCAAGGCAAAAGGATGTATTCATCTTAGCTGGATTCCAGTGGTTGGAAGTTTTGATTAAGCAAAAGAGTGTAGTACTAGCACTCTTATCCATCTAAAAGATTAGAAATTGAAGGGGAAGGTTGTTGACAAAGAAAAGAAATGCAAGAAACAACAGCCCTCATGCCATATCAAGAATAATATTGAGTGCATAATCTATGGTCTGCATAACCACATGACTAAAGATTGTTAATACAATCCAGCAAGCACACAATATGAAACCAATGTTAAGAAAAAAGGAGTCAATGATGGTTTCACATTTGGACCTTACAATATGGTCAAAGTGATAAGGAAAGGAAAGCTTGTTTCTGAAGCTAAGTTGCTTTCGAAAGAAACTCATTCTTCTGAAAGGAAAATTGCTTCGAAAGACAAGCCAAGGAACAAACAAAGGAACAAAAACAATCCTTTGAAAGCCATCCGAAAAAAAGACTGCTTTGGAAGAAAAGGTGGTGAAAACTTCTTCCGAGAAGAAAGAATCCTCAAAAGCAAGTCATGTTGCTCAAGCCTCCTCAGGCTTATCTCCACCAATCAACCATAGGATGGAATGGAAGATTAGAAAAGATGCTGCAACCTAAACCTCTCTTCACAAACCAAAGTTGAACCCCCATGCACATATTTGGTTCAATTATCTCATCTATATTAGAAGAATCCAAGACCAACAAGGCTTGGGTTTCCAATATTAACAAATCATTTCACCTTATGTGAAAGGACATCCACATGATAAGAATATAAATATATGGATTATGGACAGTGGATGCTCCAGATATATGACAGGGAACAGATCTCTCCTACAACGGTTTAAACATTTTGATGGAGGTCTTGTTCAATTTTGAGATGAATCCAGATGATACATTTCTGGTAAAGGTAGTGCATTATCCAATGGTAAGTTAAAAGTTGACAAAGTAAACTTTATCAAACAGCTTGAACATAATTCTATGATCAAAAGCCCCAGATGCTTTTCACAGAACATGAGTGCGTTATCTCAAACCCAGTATGACAATTCCTCAGGAATTGATGCTTCTTAGATCTCCTAAGAGAGGGGATATGTACAAGCTAGACATGAACAATGCTTCCCCATTGGGTGAAGTATCATGCTTTCTTTACAAAGCTAATGGTGATGAGTCAACTCTTTAGCATAAAAGAATGTGCCATGTAAATTTTAAAACCATGAACACACTGGTTAAAAATAATTTATTACATAGTGTGCCTAAAAAGGAGGAGTTTTTATATAAAGATAACTGTGTTGCTTGTCTGAAAGGAAAGCAACACAAGGTCTCTCACAAATCCAAAGAGGTTAACTCCATTACCACCCCATTACACTTACTTCACATGGATATTTTTGTTCCCACAGGTATAATGAGCATTGGAAGGAAATCATATTGCCTTGTGATTGTTGATGATAAGATTTACATAGGTATTCTTTTTAAGAACTGAACTACTAAAACTTTAAAATATTTTATTCTTAAAATTGAAAATCAAATTGATCACAAGGTAAAAATCATCAAAACTGATCAAGGGACTGAGTTTAAGAATCAAGTTCTTGATTTATTCTGTAACTCAAAAGGGATTTCCAGATAATATAGTGTTCCTATAACTCCTCAACATAATGGTGTTGCTGATAGGAACAGGACACTTATTGAAGCTGCAAGAATAACATGTTATTTGCAGAACATGGTTCTCATTGTTAAGCCCCATGGAAAGACCCCTTATAAGTTATGAAACAAGAGGCCACCGTTCATTGTCTTTCTTCGATCCTTTGGCAGCAGGTGCACCATACTTAACACAAAAGATAATTTAGCAAAATTTGCTGAAAAGTCAGATGATTCTATCTTTGTTGGATATTCCTCAAATTCTATTGCTTCTAGCATATATAACATCAAAAACCAACAATTTGAGGAATCATCCAACATTGTTGTCAATGAGCACACTCCTTATGTTAAGGGTAATGGTCCTGATCATATTTTTAACTTAGAATTGTTTCTAAACTATTCTAAACCATCTTGTGAGAATGTTTCAGCTGGAACATGAACTCAAAGTGACCCCTATAAAGATCAAATGTTTGATTTACCCAGACCTATTCCAATTTATCCAAGAAGTCATGAAGATCAAGATCCCACTACTGGAAGTCCTAAAAGCTTGAACATCTCAGAAAACAATAGAGCTTCAACAAGTTTCCAGCCAACTTAGCCTTAGAACTCATCAGCTGACAACTCCAGCATTCAACACCAAGCTGATGAAGATAGTGATCTGGAGGAACAGGAAACTATTGATGCTGTTTCACAGTAAAAACCATTGATGTTGTCATACATTCATTCAATAAGTCCTCATTGAATGAGTGTGAGACATCAGCTGGTGATGGTGTTCAAAATCTTGAGCAAAACATCTTTAACTTGGATCTATCTATGCAACTAGATATGATTCCCAGGCTTAGGATACACAACACTCATCCAGTTGAGAATATCATTAGGGATGTCTCAGAATGTGTGAAAACAAGAATTCAGACCCGCAATGGGAATGTTTGCTTGTACTCATGCTTTCTCTCTCAAGATGGAACCTAAAAAGGTGGAAGAAGCCCTCAAGGATAACAATTGGGTTGAAGCAATATAAGAGGAGTTGCTTTAGTTCAAAAGGCAAAAGGTATGGAAGCTGTGTCCATTACCACTTGGCCAAGTCCCCATTGCCACTAAGTGTATGTTCAGAATAAAAAGAGACGATAGAGGTTTGATCATCAAAAACAAAGCAAGACTTGTGGTTCAAGGATACACACAGGAGGAAGGCATATATTACACTAATGTCTTTGCACCTATTGCAAGACTTAAGGATGTATGAATCCTTCTTGCTTTTGCAGCATTCAAGAACTTCACAGTCCATCAATTTGATGTTAAGTGTGCATTTTTGTATGGGAATATCGATAGAGAAGTCTATATGTGCCAGCCACTTAGATTTGAAGACCCACAGCATCATAACTATGTGTGCAAACTGGATAAAGCTCTTTATGGGTTACATTAGGCACCTAACTGTGGTATGAGACACTTTCTTAGTTTCTTCTGAAGATTGGCTATACTAGAGGCACCATAGACAAGACATTGTTTATAAAGAAATCTAGGAAGGACATGTTGCTTGTACAAGTCTATGTTGATGACATCATATTTGGTTCCTCAAATGAACAAATGTGCAAAAACTATGAAAGCATCATGAGAAAGAAGTTTAAGATGAGTTTCATAGGAAAGATCGATTTCTTCCTTGGAATTCAAGTGAAGCAGATGGAAGAAGAGTTCTTTATAAATCAATCTAAGTATGTCAAGTAGATCTTAGAAATATTTGAGATGAAAGATTGTAAACCAAGCAAGACACCTATACCCATAAATCACAATCTTTGTCCTGATTTTGAGGGGGAGGATACTGATCAGCATCACTACAGGGCAATTATTGAATCTTTGATGTACCTCACTGCAAGTAGGCCTGATATCATGTTTGCAACTTGCATCTTTGCAAGGTATCAGGTTGCTCCTAAGGTGTCACACCTAATTGTTATTAAGAGAATTCTTAGATACCTGAAAGGAGCTCCCAAACTGGGTCTTTGGTATCCTAAGAATAAGGATTTCAATCTCTATGGTTATACTGATAATGATAATGGTGGATGCAACATTAACAAGAAATCCACATCACGAGGATGTCAATTTCTTGGTCGAACGATCATCTCCTGGCAATGCAAGAAGCAATCAGGTGTTTCTACATCAACTGTTGAAGCTGAATATATTGTTGTTGCAAGCTGTTGTGCTTAACTGCTATAGATTCAAAATCAGCTGTTAAATTATATTTTGACTTCATGGTGACTCCTATCCATATGGACAACAAGAGTGCCATTTTTATCATACAAAATCCAGTCAAGCACTCCAAGACAAAGCATATTAACATCAGGTACCATTTCATTCAAGATATTCATGAAAAAAATTTAATCAAACTAGTCAAAGTCAATTCAAATGAATAATATGCTGACTTGTTTACCAAAGCCTTTGATGAACAAAGATTTAAGTATTTAATCAAAGCTATTGGGATGATTAACATTGACTAGTCAATCTCTTTTGAAATCATTTAAAAATATGTCCTATCTATGTTGTCTTTATACAATCTAAGCCCTGTTACAAAACGTTTTTCTTCAAAATTTTTAAGTAAGAATTCTTCTGAAGATAAATTTACCCTTAGAAAAGATCTTTATCTATCTTCCGAAGGCAAATTCCTATACACAAGTATTTTCTTCTCAAGATTTTTTAGTCTCGGAAGAAAATTTGATCATAGATTAAATCCATTTCCGAAGCTTACTAACTTTGTTTCTTGGAAGAACATTTCACTCTCAGAAGCAAACTTGTCTTGAGACATGGTTTGCCTTCGAAAGTAAAAGTGGTTTAGGAAGACAATACTGAGAAACAAAAGTGTTTTCTCTCGGAAGTAATTTTACCCTTAAAAGAAAACTTAAACTATGTAACGGAAATCTTTAGGCTCTACTATGTAAAAGGTAACATTTTATTTGTGATTGTAGGAATATTTTAAATGGTTTATCTTACCTCCCTTGCCAAATTGAAACCTAAACTGTCCTTTCACCTTATCGGTTTCGCTTTTTCCCCCTATTTAAAAACTTCCGACTCTCTCTCTACTTTCTTTACCACAAAAACTTTCGTCATCTTCTCCATTCACTCTCAATTCCTTCAATCAAATAGTACTTTCAGAACAATGGCCATAAATCCCCAACACAACCAAGCCGCCATTATTGATTCTTGAAGGGATGTTGAATTTGCCCTATTATTGAATTTTTGCCATAATTGACATACTTCACTGCCCTCACTGTTAACCCCACCATCTACTTAAACCACATGGCCGAATTCTGGGCCAATGGTCAAAGTGAGATGATCAATGATGAAAGGGTCATCAGATAAGGATCTGTGGATAGGGGATCATCATCGGTGAAACAACCATCAGAGAGCATTTGGAACTCCATGACAAAGGAGCCCCCACTGAATTGCCCAAGTCTGATTTGGAGCATACCTACACCCAGATAGGATATGCGGAGATGTGAGCAAATCTACGGTCTACAAGTTCAATTTCTCCTACAACTAGAAGTTATTACTACATATTGTCCTGCACAGCCTATCCAACAAGTCAAGGGGTTGGGATCAAACCCCGTATGATCAGGGCTGCCTACTCCATGGGTTGGTAAAAGGCCTCCGCTTCAACTACTTAAGATTTGTGTTGAACAATTTGAGAGGTAATGACTCAAGATTTGTGCTGAACAATTTAAGAGGTAATCTAACCAGGGATCCCTACTATATGTATCCCCAGTTCATTCAGCTTATGATCAACTATGAGCTTAACCAGGACAAACTTCAATTTGCTCATGTCTTACTGGTCCCTCACATGAAACAGAGCATCTTTAACACTTTGAATAAGGTGTCCACCAACTTCACTAGAAGGTTCACTGATCTCCTTCCAAGTATGCTTGAGCCAATGGCTCTTGGTGACATTCCTGCAAGCCCAGCAGATGATGAACCCACACCAGATATCACGACTATAATGCTAATTACTTCTTCCCACCCAATCAAATTCACATACAAAAGACACCCCAAACGAACCCTTGATCAATCTACTCTAATTGATCAATTCCTCTCTGTTCAAACTGAAAAGGCTAGAGTGGAATTAAGGGAACCCACTCAGCCACAGGTTTAACAATCCACCTCAATTGACCATAATATAAGTATTGAGTCTCCTCAGTCTCAACCTGATGAGCCCACTACCCTAGCCTTTATCCCTCAGGGTGAGTCTCAACACTCTCCTAAGTAGCCAAAAAGGGACAGACACATCATTGGCTCAACTGCTATTACAGAGGAGCCATTAGGTGCTGACCATGGTCCCAGGTCATTAGATATAACCTATGTATCCTTTGTTGACCTTTTAACCTAACCTGATGAGGATATCAAGTTCTATTAGGGCCATGATGTTAATCTAACTCACCCCTCTCCAGATCAACTAAGCCCTAAAGAACCTCTGATATTGTAACACCCCAACCCGAAGAGGCTGACGTGTCATTATTATAGATATCAAATCAGAAACCAAACTCATGATATTAAAGAGACAGTCGGAAATAATAAATTCAAGCAAACCAAATAATCCTAATGAACCTAATTAAGGTGTTCATTACATCAATTAAAGAAAAATAAAATCTTGATCTTCAATTCACTCTTCATTGATTTCTTAGATTACCCTGATTACCTAAAATTAAATAAGAAAACACCATAAAAGAAAATACGGTTGAGCCAAAAGTTGCTCAGTGACGGAAAGAACAAAGTAGTGATGATATAATGATAAAATGTATTATCAAACTTCTACACATGAAACTAACACAGAACTAATCATATGATACTAAAAACTGAAATATCATTCTAAGCATATAATACTTATGTCTGTTACTGAACTGAATATGTAGTACTGAAACTGAACGGATCTACACAACGAGCATACACAAATAAAATAAGTTGTGTAAAATAAGAAGTACCCAGAGCCAAAACTGAGCTAATAAGTACATAGCTAGCTAAAGTATGCACCAATGAGATGGTGTGTGGGCGTACATACATGATTCCATCCCCCGAAACTGAACTGATCTGAACTGCACTAGGATCAATCCATCCGCCTCCCAAATAATATGGCCAAAGTACTGCTTGAGTATTAACGTGTTAACGGAGACGCCGTGAACTATTTATAAACACCGTCGACGTATACCCAACACAAAGAAGACTTGTGTCGTATTCAATCAAATCTATGACAAGCATAGTCAACAGTCAAAATGAAATTAAAGTCCCACAACCCGGGAACAAGTAAACAAAAGTATGATCAATGAAGATAGTCTTGTCCGTCGGTTCCACACCGGAATTAAATAGTTGTGAATAAAGAACCACATAGCAACTCATGCATTTACCACATATATAATTACAAAACATTAAACACAACAGTCCCAAGAATAAATGAGTTCACAGCATAAAAAGAGTGAACATACTTTTCCCCTAAGTTTGTAAAAAATTGAAATGAAATCAGGGCTGCAAAACTCACCTTCAAGTAGCAAAGTTCAATGTCCACAATATGCACGATAACTATAGAACACAAAACATAAAAGAATTACTTAATGTCGAGCTGACCTGGTTAGGTGTAATCCTCAAAGTCCAGCCCTTATTGTTTATTCCAACTATTTCTAATAAGGTATTCTTTTAAGTAATAATCTATGTCCATAACTAATGTTTGCGTTCTAACTCCCGTCCTCCTTTAAATGTCTCAGTTTCTAGCACCGCTTGATGTACATCATCTTAGTCCCTTATTTTAATTGTTACCATTAGCTATTATGACCTTGAAAGTCTAGTGTTTATCCTTTAAACTCAACCGTAACTTTTATTTAGCCAATTAGTTGTAAACTCTTTGCTCTTAATCTTTTAAAAATAATTCAGCTTGATTAGCTGATCGTGCACCTGTCTTGTGTAGATTATTCGGAGGTCTAAACGGTTATGGTTTATCACATAATTGATGTCAATGGAAAGCTATGACATGAAAGTAACTCCCAGAAGAACAAACAACTCAAAGAGGTCACGAACGAAGAAGATATGACCCTATGAATACAGCCTATCATTCTGCTCGGATTTGACAGATTCGACACCTGAACTTAGATACTGAATTTGGAGGACCAAACGACATCGAAAACGCACGAGACCACTTGGATTAGACAGAGGACTCTTCAAAATTGAATTTAGACAAAAAGTATGACCCAGTTGTATTGTTATGACTAAGTTATTTCCAGCACAAATTGACCCAAATTTTACATAGTATGCTGTCAGGTTTTCAGATTCACCTATCAACTATCAACTATTCCTATTCTTTATTCCTATTGAACCATTAACATAAAATTAATGATTTTTACAGAATTTAACATTAAATCATTCATTAATAATAGATCTTTGAGGATTTACAACCCCAACCAAAATATATACGAAGTGTCTGACACGTATGAACTAGGGTTCACTTACTTTGATGATCCAACACAAGAACGCCCCAATTCTTCAAGAGGCTTATTTCGTACATTAGAAGAAATGAAGAAAACATGGTGTTAGATGATGGATCATGATGAAAACTTGCTTAGATGAGACACTACCTCAAAAACCTTGATTTTTCTTACCGGAAAGAAGAAAGATGGATGATATTGAACAAGGTTCAATCTTGAATGCCTTGATCGTTGTAGAAATTGATGGATGTAGATTAACAAGGAGAACTTGGATGATGGAGGTAACAAAGAGGAATAGAGAGGAATTTTGTAGGATTAGGGTTTGCTATAATGAAAGAACGAGAGCAAATGCTTAACCCCTTTGGGGTTTCGGCCGAATCAAGGGGGAGGGGAGGCCCCTCGGGCCCCTGGCCCGACTTGTCCAATTTTGTGTCCTCTTGTTCCCCTTGTCGTTCACTTTTTGCATTTTTAAATTCTACACGATTCTACGATTCTAACAAACTATTATATGACCTATATGATATAGTTTTTTTTCTTTTTTTTATATATAACTTAGGTTCATTAGTCAACCTAAGGATAAAACCCATTAAGGTCGGTTCCTAATGTACGACCGCAACCCTAAAGTTTCACTTTTTATCAGTCCATGAACCAGTCCATGACCATCACGTCACCCTACGCAAACATTAGTGTCTAACACCCTGTACCAGTCCTAGGCCTATTAACATCTATTAGGCCCATTACGACACATCAAGCCCAGAACGTTCAATTTTTAGTACTTTACGTGTCCACAAGTATATAGCACACTATTCACAGATCAAGTTAATGTTAGGTTAACCCTGAAGTCAAAGCCCATATTAATCAAGGTCAAGGTCAAAAAGTCAAAGTCAACGCTCAGCACACCTATTTTGGTGACGGATGTCACAGTATCCCCCAGTTAAGAGAATTTTGTCCCGAATTTCAGACTGAGTTTACAAGTGCAACGCCTTCCATGAATAGGCAAGGGTACTAAGTCCTCAATTTATCTTCCCACTCACAGGCATAATTTAGGTCCTCGCTTTGAGTTCCAATTAACCCTTACGATAGGGATTGTAGTACTCTTGAAAGTCCTAGTTTTCCCATCCATAATCTTTACTAGGCCATTCGACGAATCAAAATTTACTACCCACTTGAATTTGTTCGATCGGCACACATAAGATCTCATCATCAAGATACTTCTGGAGCTTCAGAATATGGAGTGCGTAATACACCCCATTCAGTTCCTATGGTAATCCCATGTAATAATTCGCTGACCCAAAACCATTCGGTAGTCTTAATCGTACTTACAAATCTTTGTGTCAATTTGCCTTTACAAGGCAACACCTTATATACAGCCCACAGAGCAAGGCCTCTTAAGATGACTTTTTAGGCCTACAACCTTTTTGTTGATATCTCCATGGTTTTTGTCCATTACCAAAACTTAGTTCCTGGTCCGATTCTGATGCCACATTCAAAGTATCATGAGCGTTTATATATAGGGTGTACTGTAGCTAACCCACCACACTGCTAACACCTTGATAGTGTACAAGTCTCTAACCATAACTATTTATCAAATCAACTAATGTCTGAATAGTTCGCTCACTCATACCATCATTCTGATGGTGGGTAGTTGTACTCATGTCTGGACACATTCCCAGCACCTTCTATAAGTTCTGTTAGAATCATGGCATGCAACGAGTGTCACGATCAAAGATTATCAAAATAGGTACTCCATGTCTATCCATAAGTCACTAACATAATTCCAGACTAGCTTTTTTATCTTGTAGTCCTCACGAACAGTCAGGAAATATACAGATTTGGTCATTCGATCCTCAATGTTCCAAATCAAACCGTGCCCACTACTAGTCCTTAGTAGCATCCTAATGAAGTCCATAGTTATGTTTTCACATTTTCCTTCTAGAATCTCAGGCCGTTGCAACAGGCCCAGTTGCCCTTGATGGCCTGATTTTACCCTTAAACAACTCAACCACTTGCACACGTAGCCCAATATGTCCCCTTTCATTCCATACCACTAATACAAGTCCTTAACATCGTGGTACCTCTTATTAGCACCAGGATGAATAGTTTGTTTAAACTTGTATGCCCCATCCAATGCCATTAACTGCACATTCCCTATAAATGAACCCGAATCCACTTAATAAAATGCAATCCTCCATTGTGCTTTTGTACAAACGATTTGTCTAGATTTCCCAAAGCCTCATCCTGCACATTCAGTCCCCTCATTGACTCAACTTTAGTAGCAATGATGTGGGTTTTGATACCCAAATAAATCGTCATTCCTAATGACATGACACTCACGAGTTTGACCCTTTTCTTTACGACTCAACGCATCAGCAACTATATTTGCCTTTCTCAATGATACCGGATTTCCTAGTCGCAGTCGCTAAACAACTCAATCTAACATCTCTATCTCATGTACAATTCCCTCTTTTTTTAATTTTTTTATGAAATATGAGCTGAAGACTCTTGTGGTCAATATGGATGACCCACTTGGTACCTCCCAGGTAATGTCTTTAGATATTATGAGCAAAGATAACCGCACCCAACTCAAGATCATGGGAGATGTAGTTCCTCTTATCATGACTCTTGGGTTGTCATGACGCATAAGCGATCATTTTACCCTTTTACATTAGTGATAGCCCAGTCTTTGGTGTGATGCGTCTAATTACACAAGAACTCCATCTGACCTTTCAGGAAATGCCCAGATTGGTGCGTCACATAACTTGACCTTCAAGTTTGGAAATGTCTCTTCTTGCTTCGAACCCCGATCAAATTCCTTACTCTTTTAGGTCCAACAACGTATGAGGTTGAGCAATCTTCATAAAGTTTGCAATAATTCTCTAATAATAGCCGCCAATCCTAAGAACTATCAGATTTCTGAGGGCGTCTTAGGTGCGTCATAATTTTTAATCGTCTTGGTTTACCATGGTCCAGATGAATTCCTTTCTCACTCACCACATGTCCAAGGAATTTAGCTCTCGAAGCCAAAACACACTCTTGGAGAACTTAGCGTATCCAAAGAACTTCACCTCTCAAAGTCAGGACATATACTTGGAGAACTTAACGTATAATTTCTCCTTTCTTAACAATCCTAGAACTGTTCTCACATGTTTGTCATGATCCTCCCTTGTCCTTAAATAAATCAGGATACCCTCAATGAAGACCACGACAAATTTATCCATGACAAATTTATTCATGACAAATTTATCACATGTTTCTCATGATCATCCCTTGTCCTTAAATAAATTAGGATACCCTCAATGAACACCATGAAAAATTTATCCAGATATGAATTCGTTTATAGCGGAACCGTCCATATTGAGTTTGAAAGAGCCAGTCTCAGTGGCTTGCACACCTGATTTATCAGGTCCATAAACACCGTAGTTGCATTTGTTAGTCTAAAAGGCATAACTAGGAACTCATAATGTCCGTAGTGAGTTCTAATGCCTCTTCCTGTATGTCACCCTTATTTACTCTAAGTTTATGATATCTGAACGGATATCAATATTCGAAAAGTACGTCGATACTTGAAGCTGATCAAATAAGCCATCTTCCCTCGGCAAAGGTTACCGGTTTTTGACCGCTAGCTTAATCAGCTTTCGATAGTCCCTGCACGTCCTACAGGATCCATTTTTCTTCTAACCAAAAAGCACTAGCTCTCCATGGTGAGTGACTAGGTCATATAAAACCCTTATATAACAATTCCTAAAATTGATTAGATAGATCTTGCATCCCTAAAGGTGTTATGCGATAAGGTGTCCGAGCAACATGCATCGCATTAAGTACTAGGTTAATCTAAAAGTCCATCTGTCGTGAAGGAGGCGATCAAGCCAAATCATTCTAGAGCACTTCTTGAAATTCTCACACAACAGGTATGTCGTCTAGATCTTATTCTTCCACCTTCATGCTCATGATCTGCATCTTTTAGACTTCTAATCTCTTTCCATGTACGTCAACTTTCTCACCATCTGACTACAACATGTGAGCAGTCTTCTCGCCGCCGATGTTCTCAGCCCTATTTCTTGTTAACCAGGACATTCGCACAAGCAGGTTGAAACTTCCAAGTCCAAAGCGTATAAGACCTATTCTAAAGGCATGATCCTTTACTAGCATAACACAATCCTAAATTATCACCCTAATATATACAAGACTACCAATACGTATCCTCACTACGTCTGGGTCCTGTCGGGCATTATTGACACCAATCCCGAATGCCATTATATGAACAGGGTTTCCCTATTACCTTGTGCTGGATTTGCACAAGTTGCAGGCTAGATTTTAAATTGTTCCTTTGTTTTTGATTGACCATTTGACCATGAATCCCACTTAACCTTGCATATGCAATTTAATGATGCTTCTGACTTTCACATTCATAATCTCAGCGTCGAATTCTAGCAAGTTTGACCGTATTAATCGACACAATTAGGTTTACCAGCACCTTAAAGCCCTCGGCTAAGCGATCCAATTGCTTGAAATTGATATATACATGGCGTGGCTTCATAGTTGGGTGGTGCAGGTTGCACTTATTAAACTCTGGACAAGTACCGGCATAGTTATTTGTTGCTAGCACGGCAGTCACATATCCATTCACGGCCTTTTCCTTCTTTTCCAC
Organism: Flaveria floridana; assembly: GCA_018326465.1. Taxonomy (NCBI): domain Eukaryota; kingdom Viridiplantae; phylum Streptophyta; class Magnoliopsida; order Asterales; family Asteraceae; genus Flaveria; species Flaveria floridana. The sequence continues at coordinate 7,289 of BJCO01464456.1, read as the reverse complement.
TTCAACACCATCTACCTTACCCGATTTCCTAACATCCTTCTTCATCTAACTAGCTTTCTCGAAGCTGTACTACAAACCATCTCGTCAGCCAAAGTACATGTCTTCAGTATTGCACTCTAAATGGTTGGGGGTGCAACAGCGGCCATCATTCCATGACTATGGAACCAACCCTCTGATGTGCTCTCAATTTTATTTGACATATGTTTTATAGTTGTGGCACCCACTTTGCCAACTTGTGAAATTCTTTGGTATGAGCATCATGACAACATCCTACCATTGCATGATTCGAGGACTTAAGATCTAATTTTTCCATCTAGTCCATAAGGCGGTACTCATCAGCTATCAAACTTTTAAGCTCATCCAAAGTCATGGCCATTGCAACCTCCATACCTCGAACTAGTATTTGGCATTCTACTGTGTTAGTTCTCCGCCCATCGACGAATAGAGAATACAGTTTACCTTTTGATTCTAAGCATAGATCTCGATGTCCACATCCGTTCTAATTTTCTCAATGTAACAGGTCAAAGCTATTGCTCCACTTTCCCTCCATACTATTTTGGCTTGCACGTTATGAACTTCGCATACGTACAACCAATCCTACCTCCAGGACCATTTCCTTCCCTGTTATCAGTCCCATAATGTCCAACTCCAAACCGCTAGGATAATCACATAGCATGATGCAAGCACATCCTTAGTATACCCTAGATGTTTATATATAGGGTTCCCCACAGCGTTCCCACCACACTAAGGATATACCAAGAACTGCACTTAAACTGGTTACATGACATCCGCTTATTGCATCAAACGTAATGCTAGGACATTCAAATAGCCAATGCCCCAAGTCTTAAGATCAGTCTGAACAAAGCAACACAGATACAGGGAGTCTCACCTCTCTACTTCAAATCTTCAAAGACCAAATTCATTTTAAACCTGTAGTCACTTTTCACGATCACAGAAACAAAACCGAGAGCAACAACTCATGGATAATGAGCTAAAATGTCAAAGTATGATTTCCATGAAGGCTCCGGATAGATTTGTACTTATGAAAGGATAAAGGAGGTAGGTGTTTCCACAGCTTTTATTATAATAAGAACATGAGCTCCAATGTCCTATGTATAGAATGGAAGAATTCGTACTAACTATGATGTTATCTTACAAAAGGGTTTGCTAGATTTCGCATGCACTATAAATTGCAATTACGTGTGCACCCGTAATAGTAATTTGCTTTGTATGGTCACACCTAGCTCCTCCTATCAGAGTCAACGCATCATGTCAAGTACCGAGTATTATCCATGATTCTAGAATCAAGGATATGGTCACTAACCCAAGGTTAAGTAATCCAAGTTGTATAGAGGAATTGATTAAGAAATCTTTCACTTTGGTAAGGGACAGTTAAAAAGCCCATTTAGTATAGTTCAAAATTCAATATAGTAGTCATCTGACCTTAGTACTCCATGGTTCTTTTCTGCTGGTGTCATGTCAGCTAGCGTGTTCATCTCTCACGATTCAACTCACAACAGAGGTCTCACTAGCAGACGCATATAATACTGTTGGCTTAACAACCTACGTCCTTTACAAATCCTTACAGCCACACTTATCAATCCATACCAAATAATAGTCAAGCACATAACAAGAGGACGTCCTTACCTAATGGTTTCTTAAGGCACGCACAAATGATAGAACGACCAAAAATTTTCGAAACAGGTACATCACAAATAATATGTAAGACAAGGTACACATCACAACAAATAATGCACATAGAATATTCACATGTATAATAGTACACACATAATCCAATGATGCATACTACATGTGGATACTTAGGTTATGGTCTAGGTCAAATAATCCACCTAATTCTCTATAACCAATGGCGCTGATACCAATCTGTCACACCCCCGCTTATAGCAGAAACACGATGATGTAACGGACGAGATTGTCATAACACATTGTTAGTTAATAGAGATGTATTAAATGATAAATTCCAACGTGTCATGACGTCACCCGACACAAAGGAGACTTGTGTCATAGTCAATTCCACGACAACCATAGTCAATAGTCAAAATGAAATTAAAGTCCCACAACCCGGGAACAAGTAAACAAAAGTATGATCAATGAAGATAATCCAACGAAAAATGTTATCAGTATCATGATGACAAGTCTCAAAATGTAATTCCTTATGGTCATTTCTAAGGCCAACAACTCTAGCTACGCCTGATGATTATTACCTGAAAAGATATGCTCAAAAGGACAACATATTATTGGTGAGTTTGCATGTTTAAGTAGTAAACATAATTGATGTTGGGTAATAGTTTTATAGGACATAGTGTAAACAGTTATAAGCAAGCAATATCACATGTAAACACGAGCATCACAACTAAAGCTACGACATACACAGATCTTGTCGGAACATAATCACCCTAGGGTCCATTCGTGACAACTGTTAGTCCCAACTAGTATACTAACAAACAAGGGTGGAGGTGTCAGCCCAATAGTACTATAAATACATGTCTGTCGGTTCCACACCGAAATTAAATATTTGTAAATAAAGAACCACACTGCAACTCATGCATTTACCAGATATATACTTACAAAACAATAAACACAATAGTCCCGAGAATAAATGAATTCACAGCATAAAAAAAGTGAGCACACTTTTTCCCCAAGTTTGTAAACAATTAAAATGAAATCGTGGCCGCAAAACTCACCTTAAAGTAGCAAAGTTCAATGTCCACAATATGCACGATAACTATAGAACACAAAACACAAAAGAATTACTTAAGGTCGAGCTGACCTGGTTGGGTGTAATCCTCAAAGTCCAACCCTTATTGTTTATTCCAACTATTTTTAATAAGGTATTCTTTTAAGTAATAATCTATATCCATAACTAATGTTTGTGTTCTAACTCCTGTCCTCCTTTAAATGTCTCAGTTTCTAGCACCGCTTGATGTACATCTTCTTAGTCCCTTATTTTAATTATTACCATTAACTATTATGACCTTGAAAGTCTAGTGTTTATCCTTTAAACTCAACCGTAACTTTTATTTAGCCAATTAGTTGTAAACTCTTTGCTCTTAATCTTTTAAAAATAATTCAGCTTGATTAGCTGATCGCGCACCTGTCTTGTGTAGATTATTCGGAGGTCTAAACGGTTACGGTTCATCGCATAACTGATGCCAATGGAAAGATATGACATGAAAGTAACTCCCAGATGAAGAAACAACTTGAAAATGTCACGAATGAAGAAGATGTGACCCTATAAATACAGCCTATCATTCTGCTCGGATTTGACAGATTCGACACCTAAACTTAGATACTGACTTTGGAGGACCAAACGACATCGAAAACGCACGAGACCACTTGGGTTCGACAGAGGACTCTTTAAGCTTTAATTTAGACAAAAAAGTGTGACCCAATTGTATTGGTTATGACTAAGTTATGTCCAGCACAAGTTGACCCAAATTTTACACAGTATGCTGTCAGGTTTTCAGATTCACCTATCAACTATTAAATCTTCCTATTCTTTATTCCTATTGAACCATTAACATAAAATTATTGATTTTTACAGAGTTTTACATTCAATCATTCATTAAGAATATATCTTTGAGGATTTACAACCCTAACTAAAATATATACGAAGAGTCTTACACGTATGAACCAGGGTTCACTTACTTTGATGATCCGACACAAGAATGCCCCAATTCTTCAAGAGGCTTCTTTCGTACATTAGAAGAAACAAAGAAAACATGGTGTTAGATGATGGATCATGATGAAAACATGCTTAGATGTGACACTACCTCAAAAACCTTGATTTTTCTTACCGGAAAGAAGGAAGATGGATGATATTGAACAAGGTTCAATCTTGAATGCCTTGATCCTTGTAGAAATCGATGGATGTAGATAAACAAGGAGAACTTAGATGATGGAGGTAACAAAGAGGAATAGAGAGGAATTTTGGAGGATTAGGGTTTGCTAGAATGAAAGAAAGAGAGCAAGGGCCTAACTCCTATGGGGTTTCGGCCGAATCAAGGGGGAGGGGAGGCCCCTCGGGCCCCTGGCCTGACTTGTCCAATTTCGTGTCCTCTTGTTTCGCGTGTCATTCACTTTTTGCGTTTTTAAATTCTACATGATTCAACGATTCTAACGAACTATTATATGACCTAGATGATATAGTTTTCTTTTTCTTTTTTATATATAACTTAGGTTCATTAGTCAACCTAAGGACAAAACCCACTAAGGCACGGTTCCTAATGTAGTACCGCAACCCTAATGTTTCACTTTTTGTCAGTCCATGACCCAGTCCATGACCATCACATCACCCTATGCAAAAATTAGTGTCTAACACCCTGCACCAGTCCTAACTTACTTTGATGATCCAACACAAGAACACCCCAATTCTTCAAGAGGCTTCTTTCGTACATTGGAAGAAACGAAAGAAAACATGGTGTTAGATGATGGATCATGATGAAAACATGCTTAGATGAGAGACTACATCAAAAACCTTGATTTTTCTTACCGGAAAGAAGGAAGATGGATGATATTGAACAAGGTTCAATCTTGAATGCCTTGATCCTTATAGAAATCAATGGATGTAGATGAACAAGGAGAAATTGGATGATAGAGGCAACAAGGAGGAATAGAGAGGAATTTTGTAGGATTAGGGTTTGCTAGAATGAAAGAAAGAGAGCAAGGGCCTAACCACTATGGGGATTCGGCCGAATCAAGGGGGAGAGGGTGCCCCTCGGGCCCCTGGCCCGACTTGTCCAATTTCATGTCCTCTTGTTCCGCTTGTCATTCACGTTTTGTGTTTTTAAATTCTACGTGATTCTACGATTCTAACGAACTATTATATGACCTATATGATATAGTTTTCTTTTTCTTTTTTTTATATATAACTTACATTCATTAGTCAACCTAAGGACAAAACCCATTAAGGCTCGGTTCCTAATGTACGACAGCAACCCTAAAGTTTCACTTTTTGTCAGTCCATGACCATCACAACACCCTATGCAAACATTAGTGTCTAACACCCTGCACCAGTCCTAGGCCTATTAATATCTATTAGGCCCTTTACCACACATCAAGCCCAGAACGTTCAATTTTTAGTACTTTACGTGTCCACAAGTATCTAGCACACTATTCACAGATCAAGTTAACATTAGGTTAACCCTCAAGTCAAAACCCATATTAATCAATGTCAAGGTCAAAAAGTCAAAGTCAACAGTCAACACACCTATTTTGGTGACGGATGTCATAGTAAGCAGTTGGAGTGTTAACACAATTATGTATTGGAATGACTAGAAAGACAAGTTTAACGGGTAAGCACAAAGAGGAATAGTTGAAGCTATGTTTCGTCGCTAGAACAATCGATCAACCATGCATGCATATTGTATAGTTTATATGCATAAGAATATATCCTGAGTGCATAACTTATTACCTGAATTGTGGTTAACGAAGCGGGCGTGTACGAATGCTTGAACCACTCGGTCGATGATCGAATCAGAAGAAAAAGAACCGCATTGATCCACGGAGGTTGCGTTTTATATCATCAATAGAAACGGTATGAATATATATTCTGATCAACATTACACAACACTCGAATTCCAAATGTGAACAAGAACAACTAATTTTGCACCTGCTTGCGATAACAAAACGAGCCTGAGAATTTAACGCGAACTTCACCGTGACTCCGTGTTGCAAAGATGATGTAACGGTGGACTTAAACCAACGATAGGGGTGATTTGAATGGTGTATTAAGGATTAACAGTGGCGACCGGTGATGGTGGTTCACGGTGGTCTCAACCAATGGAAACGGAAAGGCAGAGCCGTAATAGAATTTAAAATAAAGAGCTGTGAGTGAATCGGAGGTCTTGAGGGGTGTATATTGGCTGATCAAGCGTAAGGGATAGCGATTAACATCCAGTTCTCCTCGCAAAAGTTTGTTGTAGCAAATAGGGATAACAAAAATGTTTCCTTCATGAAATCGATTGCAGTAAGTTCAAGCAATATAAACACCATTCTATTTGGTATATTTAGTCAACAATGTTTATCTCCACGTTCACCTTTCCCTTGAGTTATTTTTTTAAAGGTTGTTTAACTTTTGTTAGTATTATTATTATAATTAAATTATTCTTTATAGGTATTATTTTTGTTATGTTATTTCATGGGTATAATAGATATCTAGCCCACATCAGCTAGACCAAACTGAGGTGAGTCCAATCGGAGTGGAGGTGACTCATGCAGACTCAGCTGCCACTCCTGAGAGAGTTTCACTAGCCTCTCAGGACAGTGATAACATCAATGAGACTGAGTCTACGGAAACTTTACCAATTGATGCCTCTGAAAGAGACATCAGTAAGTAAGGGTATCCAGGGCGCTAAGAAACCACTACTGGCGGTGATGATAAACATACTAGGTATATTATCTCATCTCCTAATGATTTTTCAAAAAAAAGATGTGGGTAGTCTGCAACTCACTATCGGATACTTACTTTCTAAAGTCTCAAATCTTGAATCAAAGATTAAGACTTTAGAGAAAAGGTCTGCCACTCAGCAACTTAAGATTGAAATCTCAAGACTTAACTAGCTGAGAAACAGATTGAGAAGTCTATTACACATGTATAAACTCAGGTTTTTTTGAGTTCTTCCTCTAGCTCATATACTTATCAAGGTGATGCTACAAAAAAAGGGGAGAATTAGAGAAACAAAAACATGATAAGGAGATAGCTACTCACTCTTTAGAGCAGATATCAACCTAAGTGGAACCTAACCTTGCCATTACAACTTCCCTTGATGCCATCTCTTCTTTCTATCCCTCATAGCAACTCCCTGCAACCATTTTCCCTCAACCAACTTCTATTACCATTCAAGTGGACCTAAGAATGCTTATTGACCTTAATAGATTCTTAACCAAATTTCTGATAAGCTCCTCCCTTGAACAATCCTCCCCTGATATAGCCATTGCCTACTTTGGAGCTGAAGAGCTACAAAGGCTGAGTGCACCACCTACCTCAGAGGAGGAAGTTGGTCAACCTAAGGTCTCTATTGAATCTGAGATTAACTTTAAAGGGGAAATACAGACTGATGGCCCAGCAACTTGAATTTTTTAAACCTGAGTCTCCAAAGGCTGGATCTTCCTCTTATCCTAAGGGGAGAGGAAGCTCATAGCTGAAGCGCTTCTAGAGGAGGAAAGGTTGGAAAAGCTAAAGAAGAAAGAAAGAATTAATACTGGGAAGCTGGTGGCTGCAAGTAGTAAAGCAGTAGCATCCGCTCAAAAAAGTATCAACAACCAAA
>BJCO01464455.1:0-35372 GCA_018326465.1 Flaveria floridana | reverse complement strand
TGGTATGCATTCCTAAGGTTTAGGATGGTTGATTTGGGTTTAGAATGGGTTTGGATGAGCTTGGAGGTCGAAAATGGCAGATTGGGTTCGGGATGACTGCATTCTGCATCAGTTAGTGTTGGGCGACCGACTGGAGGCCATACGGCCGACTGGAGGGCGATTGAGGTTCAATCGCACGATTGAGGTTCAGTCGCACAACTGGGGGTCTATTCGCATGGGGAGTCATGCAACTGAGAGCCCAGTCGCATAGGTGCCCATTCGCATGAGGTCCATTCGCATGAGGCCCAATCGCATAGTGTTCATTCGCACGATTAAGGGTCTATTGGCAAGATTAAGGGCCCATTCGTACGATTGGGTGTCCATTCGCACAGTGTTCATCCGTATTGGTCCAATCGTATGCTGTTTAGTCACATGGAGGCCATGCGACTGAAGGGTGTCCATACACCTGAATGGGGCTGTTACACCCAAAGAGAAGTGTAGTTTAACTTCTGACTTTCGGGGGAAAGAGCACGTGTAGGTTTTGAGGTAAAGGTTTCTGTAAGAGCATGTAAGATGACGATTGAGACCTTAGTGAACATGTTGGGCATGATGATGATGTTACATGTTTATGTATGATGTATGCTATGTACGATACTGCCTTGAATGATGACGATGATTGTGCATGTTAATATTCCTTATTATGATGTACGTTTGTCCTTCCTGTGGCTCTGCGTGTTATGCTAATGAATGAAATGAAGTATTACGTAACGTAAAGTGGAAGATAAGGAAAAGTGCAACATGATGAATGCATGCATTAATGAATGATGAAAGCAATGAAAGTCTTGCGAGCATTGGATATCGGGACACGCCAATTAAGGTGTTAGCCCAATGGTGCGCGGGTTTGCTACCCCAGGAGGATGCACATCGGGGTCTTTCTTTGTGATCGACCACTATTATAGAACCTCTACCGCTTACCCCTAGTACCGTGGCACCACGTTTAGCTGTCTCTTTATAGACTTCGGCCCAGTAGCTATATAGTTCGGGGTATAGCATATGGTATTGGAACGGAAGATATCTGGCGCGCAAGAAAAGATGTAATGATGAATGAACGAATAGAGAAGATAATAATGATATTATCTACGTGTACGTATGATGCATGATCGCATGAAAGTAAAGAATGGTTTTAACGAAAGAAAAGTATGTTTTATTATAAAACTAGAACTCACTCAGCAACGCTGACTTTGATGTGTTTCCAGTTGGCAGGTAATGATTGCTGAGGATGGCGCGAGGTGGCTACTTTGATCTTTTGGGATGGCATCCATTTATATAATGCTTTTGTGATGTAATGAAACAATATATATTTTGTAATTGGTTAACGACGTATTATCTTGCAAAAGCTTTTATCATGAAATGATATGTCCTTTTTTAATGTTTCCGCTGCAATATTTTTATCAGGCACATGTAATTAAAGATTTTCTGCACAATGCGGATCCAACTGTAAGCGTCCCGAGAACGGGGCGTTACAAAGATGGAGAGGGAGTTTCTTCAGCTTGAGGCGGTAACCATGACCCATCAGCAATACACTACTAAGTTCAATGAAATGGTGAGGTTGGTACCTAATCAGGTTACGCCGGTGTCAAGGAAGATTAAGAAGTATGTGCAAGGATTGCCGGTTGATATACACAGGCATTTGATTGCTGCCCGACTAAGCAATTTTCGATCAGTAGTGGATCTGGCTGGGAGGCTATATGATGAGAGAGAGTTGTCAGTGGTTGAGGTGTAGAAGATGGGTGGTAGTGACAAAAACTGGAGCGGGAAACAGTTTGGGCGTGGTGGTTTCACTGCAAATAATAAGAAGGAAAGGGTGTATGATCGACGGGTGATTTCAGCAGGTTCGGGGGTAAAGTGGTGCGGTAAGTGTGGGAAGGAGCAGACTAAAGAGTGCTGGTTGGGATTGAATGTATGCTTCAACTGTGGGAAGCCCGGTCACATTGTTAGGGATTTTAGGGCGTTGAGGTGTTATAACTGTGGTGCAGAGGGACATGTGAGTAGGGATTGCAAGAAGCCAAGGATTGAAATTTCTGGAGCGAAGAAGAAGACTAGGAATTAAGGGCAGGGAGCGAGCGCCAAAGCATTTACTATAACCATAGAGGAGGCTAGGGTGGACCTTGATGTCGTGTCAAGTACGTTTCTAGTAAACCAAATTTGTGCCTCTGTGTTGTTTAATTCTGGTGCTAGTAGGATTTCATTTCTACTATTTTCTATGCTAAGTTGCTTGTTAGTAGTAGAAGTATTGATGAGCCATTTGATATACAAACTGCTATTGGTAAGTCTACCAGAATTTCTAACATGATAGAAGACTGTGACATAGAACTAGAAGGCCATAGGTTTTCTGCTAAACTACTTATGATACCCCTAGGCGGATTTGATATAGCACTAGGAATGGATTGGTTAAAAGCCTATGAGGCAAATATCGTGTGTCGTAAACAGATGATTTGATTAATTGCGCCTGATGGGAGTTCGGTGATGGTCTACGGTGATCACGTCACTACGGTTCTTAAGGTGATTTCGATGACGATGGCAGAGAAATGCATGAAACATTGATGTAATGCCTACCTGGCATACGTAAAGGATGTGGACGCGTCAGTACCATAAGTCTATGATGCACCTGTTGTGTGTGACTTTCCGGATGTGTTCCCAGAGGACTTACAAGGTATGCCACCGGATTGAGATTGAGTTTCAGATTGATCTGATACCCGATGCTCAAACCGTTTCCAAAGCACCATACCGATTAGCTCCGACTGAGATGAACTTATGGTTCAACTGCAGGAGTTGATGGACAAAGGGTTTATCAGATCGACCATCTCTCCTTGGGGTGCTCCAGTCTTGTTTGTTAAGAAGAAGGATGGTAGTATGAGGATGTGTATAGACTACCGAGAGTTAAACAAGTTAACGGTGAAGAACGGATATCCTTTACAGAGAATTGATGACTTGTTCGATCAGCTCCAAGGTGCCAATTGGTTCTCAAGGATAGCTCTCTGATCTTGCTACCATCAGTTGAATGTGAAGGAGCAAGATATTCCTAAGACAGCTTTTCGCATGCGTTATGGACATTACGAGTTTCTCGTTATGTCTTTCAGTCTAACTAACATGTCAGCTGCCTTTTAGCCGATGAAGACATGATTGTACCACTAGACGATATCGAAGTGGATGAATGGCTTAATTATATAAAGCAACCAGTTGCAATCATTGACCAAAAAGAGAAGAGATTATGGAGTAAGGTGGTTCAACTGGTAAGAGTACAGTGGAGGCACAGGAAGGGATCCGAGTCTACGTGTGAGACAGAGGAAGAAATGAAAGAGCATTACACACAACTTTTCGAGAAGTGACAGGTTTTCGGGACGAAACCTATATAAGGGGGGTAGACTTGTAACACCCGGAAATTTATAAAAGAAAAGAATAATGAAAGAAAAGTGAAAAAAGAAATCCAAGTCAAGGGGTTAAAGTTGCCCAATAGGCAAGCTTTAATATTATTATGTTTAAAAAGGAGGGCATGGCCACCCATTATGTTGTTCCATCAACTGCTTTGGTTTTTAAAGAGAGAGGACAACAGGGTTCATTGGGTTTTAGAGAGAGAAAGAAGAAGAATTGGCTTAAAGGTGAGTTTTTCATGCATTTTGCTCGGTTTCAGCTGAGTTTTCAGCTTCGAGACCGAGTTATACACGTTCTTTTGTGCTTATGTGTGTTCGGTTGTGTGTTTTAGTGTGTTTAGGTGCTAGAACTCCTTGTGAGCTTAAGTTGAAAGAAGTGTTACTCGAAAGCTTCACTAGGTGAGTTCTTATACCCCTCTTTCACTGATTTTCAACTTCTTGGGGCTATTATGTGTACCGAACAAACGTTTTAAAGAAATTAACCGTATGTTTCTGTAATTTGTTCGAATGATATTCTATGAATGTAAGTTTTGATGTTGTTTTGGTGGTTAGAACTGTTATTAGTATGTCTTAAGAGCCTTAGCATGTTTGATCTATGTTTGGGTAAGGTTAAAAATGTTTCAGGTGTTATTTGTAGCACATAAAATATTTCAGAAAGTCCCCATGCGCCTAAGTGTAGGCCATGCACCCAAATAATACCCATGTGCCCAGAATGTTGGCCATGCACCTAAGTGTTGGGTCATACGCCCAAACAGTTGTCCATGTGCCTATATTGCCCATGCGCCTAAGTGTTTGCCATACGCCCGAATAGTACCCTTGCGCCTAGAGTTGCTCATGCGCCTAAGTGTTGATGCGCCTAAGTAGGGCTCATGCGCCTGCATAGTGGAAATGCACCTGCATAGTGGAAATGCGCCTAAGCAGGTTTCATGAGCCTCCATATTTGTAATGCGCCCAAACTGTTTTACTTAGAAAATTTTATGCTCATGCAGATGAAATGTTTAATTGTGCTTCATCTTCTACTTAGGGTTTTCTGAGTGTTTTAAGAGGTATATTGTTGAGATAGGTTCTATTATGATCTGATGTTTATTCTTGATGTATGCATGATGATGTGATGAGGTTTATGATGTGTATGTGTGTGTGATGTGTTATCTTTCTTCGTTAAACGGTTTTCAGAACGTATGTATTATGTTATATAGTACGTTATGTATTATGTTATTACTTTTTATGGTATGATGTATGAATGAATGAACGTACAGTATTATGTAATGAAGTGAAAGATAGCAATAATGAAAAGTGGAGCGTAATGAACGAATGAAAAGGCTTGCAAGAAAACGAATGGAGGTGCACGACCACGTTGTCGTTAGCTCAACTATGTGCGGTTTAGCTAACCTGAAGGATGCACACGGGGAGTCTATCCTTGAGATAGACTCAAAGGGAGTCTATTATTGGCTCGAAGGGAGTTCAATCATTTATATTGACTCGAAGGGAGTCTACTACTAGCTCGAAGGGAATTCAATCATTGAGATTGACTCGAAGGGAGTCTATTATTGACTCGAAGGGAGTTCAATCCTTGAGATTGACTTGAAGAGGATTCCTTGTCGTGTCGGTATTGTCTTCGGTAGGGGACGGGAATATGCGATAATAACGAGCGAAAGAAGAAATGAAGGAATGAATGAATGAATGAATGATGATGAAGATAATAATTATTATTATTATCAATGTGTATGTATGATGTATGACCACAAACGAATGTAAAGTTTTGGTTTTCAAAGGAAGTAAAGTATTTTTATTATAAAATTAGAACTCACTCAGCGTCGCTGACTTTTTGAATGCATGATAGTTTGCAAGTATTTTGTTGATGCTGAGGGGTTGCAGGCACGGATGCATAAGCTACTAGGAGTATTTTGAGGCTGGCATCCATATTTTGACATGTTATTGTATTTTGATATGTAAATGAATGATGTAATGTATTGAAATGACATATTTAATTATTAATGGAAGTTTACAAATTCTGCTATAAAAGTTATGTATGTTTTAAAATTATTTATGCGATGACGGTCCAAGTTGTAAAATTTCCGGAAACGGGGCTTTACCGGAGAAGGTTCGGCCGAATTTGGGGGGTTTGGGGGATAGGGTTGGTTTTTACTAAAATTAAGTTTAGTTGTTTTACAATTTAACCACTCCTTGATCAGCTTTTGTAAAAACTAATTCTTTTTAACACTTTTAAAATAATTTTTAACTACAAAACTCATATATAATTATTCAACAACAATAATTATATATTTTAACTAATCACACAACAGATAAATCAAATATAACATATGGGCATGTTACAAAATAAAATTCAAAAATAATATTTAAAATTCATGAATACGTAACCACAAATTAATACCCAACATTATTAACAAAATTATTATCTTTTAACCATAGTTAATTGTTATTAGGTCACCAACGTTCAACGACAACTACTGTGTGCTCATGACACATGTATGCAAGACCTAACAGAGCTAACAGAGTATATTAATAGAAAATTACCGGATGTCAAATGTAATTTTATGACATCTGACTAGGAATGATAAATGAAGGTTGAAGGTTTAGTAAAATCGGTCAAATGTGCATCGTTATGCTTATGTTTGAGAAAACAATGGTGTGTGTCATGAATCTCTATTGTCATTGGTTATGAATTGTTTTGTAGTCGTGGTATGATTTTTATGAGTTGAATGGTAATTATAGTTTTGTCTATTTTATAAAAGTGAAAGTGGTTATCATGTGTTTATCTTGTTAACTTTTCAAAATTTATAGAGTTAGATAACCCTGACAGATTGTAATTCACCTTTTAAATTAGCATAATTATATCATTCGTTTCTCATTACATATAACTAGGTGGCTATTGTGTATTTATCGTTTTAGCTTTTCGGAGAGTTATATGTTTAGAAACCCTTGACATGGGTTTAAATTACTTACATGTATTTTGGTAAAAAATGATCTAGCCTTGAGTTTGTGCTAGTTCAAATTTCTATGTTGAGTAGATTCAAAGTCCTAGTGGTACATGTAATTGATTGTTTATTTTCATCTTTATCTTCTTTCTTTGTTAGTTTAACTTCCTAATCATTTTTAGTAACTTTCGAAATTTGCAAATTAAAACTCAATTGTTTGGTTAGATAGTTATAAAGGTTTATTATTGGGAGTCATTATGTCCACAGACCGATAATCGATCTTACCTCAAGCTATACTACTATACAATAGGTGCACTTGCTTATTGTCTGTAATTAGTCTGAAGTTGACAATTGTTTTCTATTTCAAACAAATTGTGTGAAATTTTATATCAAAAACATACATACATCAACACACATCAAGTTTTTGGTGCCTTCGTTGGGGACACGGTGATTTCAAGAATTATATATATTACTAATTCAACCATTTGTGCATATTTTGTTGTATTTATGTTTTTTATTATTTTTATTTTATTTGTATCTAGTGCCTGTGATTTTTTATTTGAGTGTTCTTTGTAGTAACTTTCATGCGTGACTACGAAAGTTACTATGGAGGATAATTTGATTATGGGAAATATTATAAGGGAGTTTAGTGGAAGATCTATGGAGGACCTCATTCTACTTCAAACTTTTATCATTTTCAAGGGTGCCACGCAAATTATTATGAATGGACATGGCTAATCTCCTTGAGGTAACAAAGGCTATGCGCTTATAAATAAATACAAGGCTAAGGTTATGGATCTTGGGCCTGGGAAAGGGGATGTGAAGAAGAAAGTTACTCTCTTTAAAGGGAAATGCTACAATTATAGTGAATCTAGTCATCATTCTAATCAATGCAATGCTCCCAAACAGGAGATGGCACATATGATTGAGTATGATATGCCACTCCTTTACTACAATAAGGGATGATGTATATTTGATCTCTAGCAACCCTATAGGGTGGTGGTTTGACATAGGTGCAACCCGTTAGGTTTGCCCATACAATAACCTTTTTAACGCATTTAAAATGGTAGTGGGAGATGAGAAACTATAAATGGAAAATGCAGCTACTGCTGACATCAAGGGTGAACGTGATGTGATCTTGAAACAGACTTTTGGGAAAGAGCTCACTTTGAGCAATGTGCTTTGTGTTCCCAACATTGCAAAGACTCGTGTCAAGATGGCTGCTTAATAAGTTTGGTTTTCGCTTAGTGTTTGAAAATGATAAATTTGTTCAGAATAAGCATGGTATGTCTGTTATAAAGGTTTATGACCAAAATAGTATGTCTAAACTCAATGTAACCAAATTCAAAACGAATATGAATAAAAACACTTCTACTTCTGCTTATATGATTAAGTCTTCTAATGTTTGGCATAGTCGTTTTTGACACAATAATTATAATTTAATGTTGAATTTGATTAAATTAATTACACACCAACTTTCCCACTGAATTAAATACAAAATGTAAAACATGTTTAGAAGCCAAACAAAACAAGATCTTCATTTAAGTCGATTGAAAGAATAACCAAGCCCATGGATATGATTCACACTGATGTGTATGATTTTAAGTTGACTCTACTAAAGATGGCAACAAGTACTTCATCATTTTTATTAATGATAGTACTAGATATTGGTATGCGTACTTGCTAAAGTGTAAGGATGAAGCAATTATAAAGTTTGTCTTGTAGAGTACTAAGATTGATAATCAACTTAACAAAAAGTTAAAGGTTTTAAGGAGCAATAGAGGTGATCAATATATTTCATCATTTGCTCATATTTGTGCACAAAATGGAATTATCCATGAATGCGCTGCTCACTATTCCCCATAACAAAATGGTATTACAAAACGAAGTACATTAAAAGAAATGATGAATGCAATGTTGATAAGTTTAGTGTTAAGCCAAGAAATATAGGGGAAGCCATCCTATTGGCTAATTATCTTTTAAATAAGATACATTTCAAGAAAAAGGATGTAACTTCTTATGAATTGTAAATGAGAAGAAAACCATCCTACAAATAATTAAGAGTGTGGGGGTGCCTTGCCAAATTGGTGATGCCACCACTAAAGGCTCAAAAGATAGGACCCATAATTATGGATTGTGCATTCATAGGTTATGCCTATCATAGTAGTTCATATCCATTTCTTGTACATGAGTCAAAGAAACCCGAGATGTACAAGAGTACTATAATGGAATCAAGGAATGTGCATTCATTAAAATGTGTTTCATTGCTTCAAATTGAATGCATAAGTTCATCAACACCTGTTGATGACATTGTGCATCATGAAGATTAAGAACACGCAGAGGCTCAAGAGAATCAACTTTGAAAAAGCAAAAGACAAATGATGAGAAAATCTTTTAGGCCTAGTTTTCTTACTTATATGGTTTAGGGTGATCCTAAAACCTATCAAGACGCGGTGGCCTTTTTGGAAGGACCTTAATGGAAGGAAGCTATCAAGATTGAGATTGATTCTATCTTACAAATTTATACGTGGGAGTTAGTGGACTTTCCTCCAAGTTGTAAACCATGCGAATATAGTTAGATGTTCAAAAGAATATGAAATCTAATGGTTCTGTTGACAAGTACAAGGCAAGGTTAGTGCTAAAAGGTGATAGACAAAAGGAAGTTCTAGAGTACTTTAATACTTACTCACATGTAACATGAATAACATCTATAAGGTTGGTGCTTGCAGTTGCAGCTTTGTAAGAGTTAGAAGTACATCAAATGGATGTAAAAACTACTTTTCTAAATAAGGATTTAGATGAATAGATTTATATGAAGCAAACTGAGGGTTTATTTACTCCTAGCAAGAGTGCAAAGTGTGCAAACTTGTTAAGTTTTTGTATGGCATGAAGCAAGCTTCAAAACAATGGAATAAAAAGTTTGATCAAGTTATAATCAAAAATGGTTTTAAAACCAATGAGTATGACAAATATTTTTATGCGAAAGTCACATCTGAGGTTATGTCATATTATGGCTTTATATAGATGATATGCTTATCATTAGGAGTGATGATAACTTAATGAGATCTAAAAGGATATGTTGAAAGCTGGATTTAGAATAAAAGATATGGGTATAGCTGATGTGATTCTTGAAGTAATGATTATTAGAACCCAAAATGGCCTTGTATTAAGTCAATATCACCACATAAACAAGATCCTTGAGAAATTAAATGGAGACGACAAACGTGTTGCTCAAACTCCTATTGATACTACCCACCATCTATCAAAGATCGAGGCGATGGTGTAGCTCAGTTGGAGTACTCAAGGTTCATTAGCAGCCTTATGTATCTCATGATATGCACCTAACCTAACTTAGCATATGATGTGAGTAAGCTGAGTAGGTACACTATCAATCTTTGCTCTAAACATTGAAAGAGCATGAAGACATTGCTAAGGTACTTGAGATACACACAGAACTATAGACTGCATTATCGCTAAGATCTAGTTGTGGTTGAAGGACATTCTAATGCTCATTGGATATTCATTATAAAAGATTATAAGTTGTTATACGTTTACCCTTGAAAGAGCAATTATAGCTTGGAAGTCATCCAAGCAAACTATATAGCTTGATCCACAATGTAATATGAGTTTATCATGTTAGATAAAGCTAGAGACGAGGTAGAATGGTTATATCAATTCCTGGAATATATTCTTGGATGGCCAAAGCCTGTGACGGGTATTTGCATACATTGTGATTGCTAATCAACTATTGGTATAACACAAAGTAGACTATAAAGTGGAAAATCAAGGCATATAAGGTGTAGATATAATATGATTAAACAACTACTCTTAACAGGGGTTATCATAATTGACTATGTTAAGTCAAAAGATAACATTATGGATCCGCTTACAAAAGTCTTAAGCAATGAATTAGTTGACAAGTCATTAAGAGGAATAGGACTGAAGTCCTTGGAATAAGTTTGTACAAAGGAAAACCTATCATAGAAGACTTTAGATCCCATGATCTAGGCTTAATATGATAATAATGGAACAAACTGAGGTCGTTATAGGGGAGTTTCTAACATAAAAAAGAGTTGTAGACTTACTAGTCCATTCCTACAATAAACAAGTCATACTAAAGAAGGTTACGCATATGCATTTTAAAGATTACTGTAAATCACCTATGTAACATGTGTGTCCCCAAACAATTTGAATCAGTTAATTTGTAAAGACTTTTGGATCAAACACATAAAATATGGATGAACAATGATGAACACCTCAAGAATACTATGAAAACCATTGTTTGATCTTTAATGATGTGAATTTGATATTACAAAATGAAAACCCTCAAATCTTGCTCATTCAAGCTTACAAACCCTAATTACCACTTAATTATTTATAGTGAATATAATATTCACTAATGACACATTAACCCCTAGACTTAAACTAATTAGGAAAAATACAAATAAAACATAAAAATGGCTAAAACAAGATTAAATATATTTTGTTGACACAAAATATATTTATTAACAGTAAAAATCCAAGTCAAGTATATCTTCAACGTCTCGTCTCAGTTCTTCATCTCGAATATGACTGTTTGACTTTTTTAATGACTTTGACCGTGATGTTGACTTTTGTTGACTTTGACTATGTTGATAATATAGGCTATCTTTTTCAGAACCAACAATACTCCGCTTAGTCTATCATTATCAATGTCTTGTATCATCTTCAGTTCCGATAAGTCAATCAAAGAAATGATCTTCAATCTCCCCCTAGATTGATGATCAGTTGCTGAAGATCTTTCATCTCACATGCTTCCCCCTTTTTGTATGCTCCCCCTCTTTGTGCAGATCCTTCATGAATGATAAGGAATATCTTTTCTAACACAATATTATTAAGTGCTTCAGAAGATGTAAGAGGAGGAATCCTAGTTTGGTATATTCTTCAAACTTGAAGAATAAGTTCTCTAGTCAGGTACTTTGCTCAGTTGATGATCGGCCATGAAAATATGAGATCGTTTCAATAGCATAATATGAATGACTTGAAAAATAATTTGTAAAACTAAACAAGAAATTTAATACTAATAAAATCTAACCATAAGACTATAACCTAATAATAATTTGTAGTCCCGTGGAAAGTAGGAAAGGGTGGAGCCTGCTCTGATGTTGTTCCAAGAGATGAGAACTTAACATTCTTCTGAGAACCTTTTGATGTACCAGATGAGACGGGGAGAGTTTTAGCTGAGTTTCACCTTTTTATAAGACTGGTGTCTTGGTAGACTTGGAGGCAGATTTGTGTTGAGCTTGATGGATAGCAGATAAAGATGGTGAGTGTGATTTGTTTAGCATTTGTAGATGAGATCCGTATAGGTCTTGATTTAACATTTGGATGCATTTGAGACTTGACAACTTCAGGTGACTTAATTGTCACACCCTCGCTGATAGCGTAACACGAGGGCGCAACGGACGTGATCGTCATAACACATTATGGGTCTAAGAGAATCACTATAAGGCGTTCTCCGTAAATAGATCATGACGATGCCCGACACATTCGAACAAGTGTGAAGTACAATCACTCCATTACGAATAACCAAAATGAAATATGTCCACCAAAAGTTCCAACAAAACAAAAATTCCAAACATGATAAACAATCCAAGATCCAACAAACACACCATCAAAACATCCTATCATAATTAATCCACAAAGACCATAAATAAAGAAGACCAAATAAAAAGTCCAAAATTAGTCTAATGCTCCTGATAGAGCGGCTCATCTAAGTCCACATCCTTTCCACCTATGCATTATTACCTGAAAAGACATGCTCATAAAACTCAACATATGTTGGTGAGTTTAGAGGTTTATAAGTACATAAGACGTCACCGTGAAAGTAGTAAATAAAATAAATGTGTGAGTAAGAGAGCATAGTAGTCATAGAATTTCATAATAGTCTATTTATGAGCCCAAGTCCAATAACCGGATTATATTCACCCAACGGCTCGCACAACGCCAAATAAGTC
This sequence comes from Flaveria floridana, assembly GCA_018326465.1. Taxonomy (NCBI): domain Eukaryota; kingdom Viridiplantae; phylum Streptophyta; class Magnoliopsida; order Asterales; family Asteraceae; genus Flaveria; species Flaveria floridana. The sequence continues at coordinate 23,030 of BJCO01464455.1, read as the reverse complement.
TTTGCTAGCATACCAATGACAAGGGTGGGGTGTCAACCTGTTAGTACTAACAATACCTCTCCATGATATTCCAGTCCAAGTACAGTCCAGTTCACTCCAAGTACAGTCCACGTACATTACACATTTATAAAAGAAATCTAGACTCGATTCTATCACTGAAACCACACATAAGTTCTTTAAAGCATGGTATAGAACAAAATGTTGAGCAAGCTTTTCCCCAAGAAAACATAATTAAAAAGGGGTTGTGAAACTTACCTTGAAGTAGCAAAGTTCAATGTTCATAATATGCATGATAACTATAGAACAGAAAATATAGGGGTTGAACCTAGAGGTTTGGGAAATCAAATCAAGATGAAGATAAAGTTCAGAAGCCAAGTTTCCACACGACAACTAGGTTCTCGCGCGACAACACTTGTCACGGGAGAGCATAGGACTCGCGCGAGAACTCTTTTTTTAGTATAAATAGAGTTTAGTGTTATGTATTTGGTTAAGCTGTTTCATTTCCTGAATTTGTACTCAAAAGTTGTAATCACTGAATTCAGAGAGCAATAGAAAGAAGAAGTTATTTACTTTGTGTTTCAATCCTTCTACACTTCTACTTCTTTTCCATATTTGTTTACATTCAGCATTCACAAATTTAAGATCGATCTAATTATTGTAGATCCTTACAATTGGTATCAGAGCAAGGTTTGCTCTAGATCGATTGACTGAAACTTGAAGAGGAGTTTTTGAAGAGTTTGAGAGTTTGTTTTCATCACAAACTGGAGTATTTTAGCTTGATTCCTGTCACACTTGATCTTTTGAACATTATGGAGCTATTAGACATGATTTTCATTGTTGTGGTGATTGTTGGAGCTTAAAAGTTGATTATTTGAATTAATTAGAGACCATTAGGATCATATTTATACCTAAACAACTAATTAAACACTTGGTTAATCTAATTTTAATCTACTAGATGAAAAATTAAAGGTGAAACAGTCAAGATCATAGAGAAAACATCCAAGCCAAAACTTACTGTTATTCTATGAAAACAAGGATTTTGCGCGAAAACTGAAATCTATTACAAAAGTTTGTTGCAAGAGGTACCTTCTTCGCAAGAACTTGTACTTATCTCAAGGCTAATTTATATCCTCTTCATCCCACAGATGTTTAGGTTTGTGCTATCACTATGGCGTTGACCACTAAGATAGCAGAAAAGTTACAACAAAGCTAAAGACTTATGGGATGCTATGGAAGAACAAATAATGGGGAACAAAGACATGAGAGAAAGTAAAAAAGATATGTTAAATCAAGAGTTTAACATGTTCAATCATATACTGGGAGAGACCTTGGAAGCACAAATGTCTAGATTTGTAAAACTCATAACGAAGATGAAGAGTGCTGAGAGGAAATATTGCTGTGAACAAGAAGTTGTTGAACTTACTTCCACATAGCTAGAATAACAACTGTATGACGATTAAAAGAACCGAGGATCTATTCACCTTATCTCTCAGTGGTCTGATTTCTACCATTAAGTCCTATGACATGGATGACAAACATAGGGCTGCAAATAACATTAACACAATGGTAGCTGAGGCATCTGCTTTATATGCCAAAATGACAAGTAATCTAAATTACTATGTCAGCTACTCCCATTTATGTCAGCAACAGCAACAAGCATCACCTAGTCATTCATCAGTCAAAGAACAGGAATTACTCTAATCTCAATCATTTATATCTTCTCATGCTCAAAGTCCATCATCTCCATCTGTACAACAAGCTTTTGTTATTAACTCACAGCCCAGCAAACAGACTATTTAGATTGAAGAAGAGCATCTTGCTTTATTTATATCATTCATGAACAGTTACGAAGCTTTCTCTGACGGGAGACTGAATACACCTAACATCATGCTTGATGATCTGCAACAAGTAAACCCTGATGATGTTGAAGAAAATGACGTCAAATATCAGATGGCCATGGTGGTGTATCGTGCTAAAAACATTGCATGTAGAACTAGGAGGAAAGTGTCCGGATTAGACAATACTAGCAAGATAGGTTTTGACAAGTCAAGTTTGAGATGCTATAACTGTGATAAACCCGGTCATTTTGGTAAAGAATGCACTAAAGGAAGAACTGCTCAATCAGATGCTAACAAGAAGATGGTGACTGTTGAAGTAGAGACAAAATCTAATCAAATTGGCACATCAAAAAACAAAGCCTTGGTATCATAGACTAATGAAGAATATGATTGGTCTTTTCAATTAGAGATTCTTGATATCAAGCTTTCTAGAACTTTGTTGGCTGAGATCAAAACTATAGAGGAGAATGATAATGAAAATCTACTTGCTGAGTTTATGTCAACTGATCTTTTGAATGGTGTTTTTGGTAAAGAAGAATGTGTTAAGGATGACATTGTAAAGGAAATTGAAAAAGAAAAGATGGAAGAAGTGATTGGTGAAGTTGAAAATGTTTGTGATGAAAAGAAATGTGTTTGTATAGCTGTTGAGATCATTCCATCTCATGTTGAACTCAAGGAAGAAATTACTGTTGAGCTTACTCCAGTCCAAATTGTCATTCCAACTGCTGAAGAAGGAAATTATATAGATGTTGAGGTTACTCCAGCTTCTGCTCATGATTTAAAAGAAAATGCCGTTGAGACTACTCCAGCAAATGTTGCAGAAAGACTTGTTCAAAAGGCCTTCATGGTGAACGTAGTGCATGAAGAGACGAAGAGGAAATCTGACACTGATGAGGCATACATTTCTCTTTGTTCTAATGATTGCATTGAAAAGGTAAAAAGATATGAGTTCACAATGAGCATTTGATCTTAGAAGTTGAGAAACTTCAATATCAAGCTCAAAAATATAAATCTGATGAGAAAATGTATAAAGAAAAAATAGCCGGTTTAAACAAATAAATTTATCAATCAAAATTAGATTTATACGATAAAGATTTTAACATAAATGATTTGACAAATCGTAACAATGAGCTATCTTTAGAAATAAATAAACTAAATAATGAACTTTTGTCTACTAAATTGAGCGTTGAAAAATTTGAATTATCTTCAAACATGGTTGAAGGTATCATCAAATCTCAAATGACACAAAAGATTAGTAGTGGTAAAGGTGTAATTGGATACTCTAACATTGCACAACCAATTAATCATGACTATTCATCTTTGCCTTCATCAATCAACACTTGTGATGAAAGGACCTATGGCTTTGGTTTTCAACCAAAGTCTGACTTAAAACCTTCAGTCAATGTGTCATTGACTATTGATCATGTCATAACAACTGCAATCAAAATCAATCATGATAAATTTTTTACAGAAAATGTGAAGAAGGAAGGGATGGTTGAAGAGTGGGAGAGTGTTGATGAATTAGTATTTGAGAAAAATAAAACTTATATTGAAAATCTTGTTTGTAATTCATCATTGTCAAGAACAGATTTGTTTCAAAAGGCAACATTGATAAGGAAGATCATATTTTTAAGGAAACTAATGAAAGTTTCTTTAAAAATAAATCTCCTATTATTGCTAATACTATGAAACAAGATGTTTGTAGCACAAACATAATTCAACAGAGAACATGAGTGCAATTAGTGTATGTGTGTTTCTTTGATTATTTCGTTCAAAACGAGTAGATCATGTTTGTGATTTTTTCACCCTCGGGTGAGATCGATCTAGTATCGATTCATATTGTAATGAATTCATATTGTAACAATTCAATTTTATAATAAAAATATGAATTTCATTGTTATTTCGATTGATTCAAGTAAAGTGTGCACCCATCTTCGCGTATTATCAAGTGCAACTATCAAACGACTTTCGATCGATCAGATTATGGACTTTACAAATGGTATCAGAGCATGCACATGTTGGTTAGGGTAATCATGTTATTGGTCTACCTTTGAAATAAATTCAATTAATTGAACATTGTTTACCATGTTCAAAAGGCAAAGAACATAAATTACCTCATAAACCAGTTGCTCATACAAAAATAGACTCTATCTTATAACTCCTACACATGGATTTGTTTGGTCCATTGAATGTGTTGAGTTTAGGACGTCGTGCATATATTTAGTCATTACTGATAAATTTTCTAGATTTAATTGGGTTTTTTTTCAGCAACCAAAGATGAGACACCTCATTTACTGATAAAGTTCCTAACTCTAGTGGACAATCAGACTAACAAAACTGTCAAATGCATTCGAAGTGATAATGGCACTGAGTTCTGTAACCGGACGTTGAATGAATTCTATGATTCAACGAGGATAGAAAGGCAATCCAGTTCAGCCGGAACTCCACAATAAAATGGAGTTGCTGAAAGGCGAAACAGGACGTTAATTGAATATGCCAGAATCATGTTATCAGCAGCCAAATTACCTTTATTCTTTTGGGCTAAATTTATTAACATTGCTTGTTATGTTCAGAATCATGTTTTAATCAATAAACAACAAAATATGACTCAATATGAAATCTTTTTAAAACATAAACCTAAAGTCAAATATTTCAAAACATTTGGATGTTGTTGTACTCTGTTAAACACATCTGATTCAAAATCTAAGTTTGATGAAAAAGCTGATGAATGTTACTTTGTTGGTTATTCAGCCAATAAAGTTTCATATTGGGTTTATAATAAAAGATCTAAACAAATCATTGAGTCATTTAATATTGATTGGCATGAATCTAATAAAAATGATGCTGGTTCTACACCTTCATGGGTTTATGATTATAGTTTATTATTTGAAACATTTAATCGCTCGTCTGTTGTATCTACAGCTTTTACTCCTTTGACCACATCTATTCAGGATTTGTTTGCTGATGAAGTGGATCCAATTCATCTTAAGCATAAGGAATATCTTCAGGCATACCTTCTTCTATACCAAGCATAACTGCTTCATAGGTTTCTGAATCTGATGTTATTCAGTCTGACCCTTTTGTTGAGCAAGATCCACAAGTGTCTTATCAGAGTTGTTCTTCTATACAAGATGATGACATTGATGATATTCAAGTTCAATTTGATGATTTATCTATTCATAATAACTGTCATTAAGAGGAAGATATCATGTATCACCCTGAAGGAGGAAACACTATTGAAGAACCAGCGAGTCATATGTCTAACCTAGATGAAGTTATATCTGAAGATGTTATTCCTGAATTGAGAATTCATAAAGATCATCCAAATAAAGCCATTATTGGTCCATTTTCACAAGGCGTTCAGAATCGAAGTCATTTTGGAGCAATCAATACATGTTTATACTCATGTTTTATTTCACAACTAGTGCCAAATAATGTTGAAATGGCATCGAAAGAAAATAATTGGGTAGAGGCAATGCAAGACGAGCTGATGCAATTCATAAAGCTTAATGTTTGGCATCTGTGTGAACTACCAAAGGGTAAGTTTCCAATCGAAACAAAATGGATATTTAAGAATAAAACGGATGAGAAAGATGTGATTGTTCGTAGCAAGGCTAGACTCGTTATACAAGGATTCTATCAAGTTGAAGGGCTTGATTATGATGAAGTATATGCTCCAGTTGCAAGACTTGAAGCTATACGGATATTTATGGCTTTTGCTTCATACAATAACTTCAAGATTTATCAGATGGATGTCAAAACTTCCTTTTTGTATGGTGAAATGAAAGAAGAAACCTACGTATGCCAACCACCAGGTTTTGAAGATGCAGATCATCCTGACTATGTCTACAAGTTAGACAAACAACTTTATGATTTACATCAAGCACCCCATGCTTGGTATGCTACTCTTACTAAACATTTGCTTGAAAATGGGTATAAAAGAGGTGCTATTGATCAAACATTATTCATAAGAATGGACAGTCTTATGAAAATGGTTATACAATGCAGGCATGGACAGTCTTAGTGCAGTTTTCAAATCACTGTTGGTTTCTTTAGTCGATGACTTACCATATAGCATATCCAATGCAATATTTTCTGAGATGCAAATGAGTGTGACTGCATTAGTGGGGAAGAAGTTTATGATGTATCCCCGATTTATACAGATGATAGTGAATGCTGCTCATCCTAAGTCAGCAGTATCTGATTCATCCACCTACTCTATTATGGTGATGAAAAAGGATATTTTCATTTATCTTATGGGAGCAAGAGGAAATGGTTGGGATGGTTCATATTTTGCTAAGCTTGGAAGGTTTACTGAAGACTTCCAAGTTGAGCCAAGCACCCGAGAATTTGAGAAAGAGATGACAGAGAAACATAAAAATGTTACATCTAGTACATCCATATCTACTATTCATGTTGAAACTTCTAAGACTGCTGGTCCATCCATAAGCTCAGCTCAAGATCGTACTGATATGAATGAGGTGAACACATGGTTCACTAGTGGTAGTAGTGAAACATAACATGCCTTATATTATCCAAGATCGTCCCAGAGTGCGAGAAACACCGACAAAATGCACGGCTGAGGAATGGGACGCTGATTTGGTTCCCGATGAATCATCGGTCACATCCCATGGAAGGAGAAAAAGGATGGCCATAGTGATGATAGAAGATTTCCAGTATAGGACATTCCTTTTACTGTTAGTGTGGATACACCTATAGTGGTTGTCACAGAATCAATTACTGTGACTTCTACTTTTGTGCCTACTACTTCTATACCCACCACTTTTGATATACTAAGGACACCATCAAGAGAGCCTACTCATGATGATATATTTAAAGAGACTGATTATCATAACACTACCCCTGAGCTCATACCTTTATCACCCACAAGGGTTACACTGGAGTACAGGGTGAGTGTGTTGGAGAAAGAGGTTATGGAGATGACCCAACTTATTGATAAGTTACACAGAGGGATGATTGATAAAGATGCGAGGATTAGAATTTGGAAAGCCAACGGCAGTTCCTGATCAGTTATGTACAGATCGTGGAACACAACTTAAGAGATCTCACCTCACGTGTGTATTAATCTTTCACACCACATACCACTGAGGTTGGAGAGTCTATTGGACAACAAGATGTTAGTCCAGATGCTGAGGCTAAAACAGTTATTTCTACAAAGCCTGTTGTTGAGCCTATGATAGCTCCAGTTCATGTTTAGGAGCCTGTTATGGTTACAGAGTATGTTGTAGGTCCTGTTCATACTGTAGGGACTACAGACACTGCTATTACTAATCAAAAGCCTATATTAGATGACCCAATTCAGGCTACTGAGGACTAGCCTGTACCTTTTATTAGAGAGGCTTTTATTGAGCCAGAGCATATGATTCCCATATCAGATTTAGTTAGAGATGATGATGATTTGGATCATATTGATTTTGATTTTGATGGTGAGGATAGTGATGAGGATGATGAGGATGAGGATGGTAACGATGATGGTGCTGAGGGAAATGGAGGAAATGGCGATGATAAGAATGGAGATGATGATGACTAAGGCGGAGACACGGGTGCTCTTACGAGTACTGCTGTATCATCGGGTTCTGCCAATGTCTCCGGACCAAGTCCTGATGACACAATAGACTACACACCCTTGCATCCTGCTACGAAGGAAGCGTATGAAAAGGATTTTTATACTTTCCAACAGAAACTTATTGCTGAGAATGAAGAAGAAGGTTCATATTTGTTTGAGGATTTGGAATAGATGGTGGTTCATTATACTGATATATTTGGGAACAATCTCAAAGACTTGTTTTCCAACATCTTGATTGAAGAGGGAGAAATTACGTGAGAGACTAGTTCTACACTGACTGACAAGTCAGCAGACCAAACTGGTCATAATGCTATACGTCAGGTCGGAAATCTGACTATTACTGCTCCACCACTACCAGCCTATATTCATACGCTGAGACATTCCAACCCTTTTACAAGGTACGGAAACTTAGAACCGATCATTAGTTGGGTGTATGATGCTGAGAAGAAACTATATTTGATAAAGAGAAGAGTAGGTGCGATTGAGTATTATCAGGCTGAACATGACTTCCATACACTCAGAGCGTCTGATTTATATGCTATGGGTCATGTTCCCTTTTTAAATCCTAGCAATTACGGGAAAGGTAATTGGATTAGGAACCTGATATATCGATACAGCAAATCCAACTTCAAGGACTTTATTACTACCAAATCAAAAGTCATTGAAGATGAGAACCATATAGACCCGAACACAAACAACCTAATGAAGATACGGTTTACAAGCATCCCAGGTATATGAGGAAGATACCTATACATGCTCCTACGCCAATTAACAGCTTATCCAAGCTTATGTCATGGAGTTATGAAAAGGATACTAGGCATGCTATTATACGATGTGTGGATAAAGAATACCGTATCGTTGACTCTATGGATCTTCTTAAGTTTGGAAGGGATGATTTGATGAGGTTGCAGACTTGTCCAGTCGCAGCTGATGAATCAGTTCACTTTTTGCCAACATAGTATGGTTGGTTGATAACGAAGGCCTTAAATAACAAGATATATGCTTATGGAGGCAGCTATCAAGTGGATGATGTGGACTTCTAGACAGCATTGATTTACCAAGCCTAGGGGGAGATTGTAGGGGTTGAACCTAGAGGCTCGTGAAATCAAATCATGATGAAGATGAAGTTCAGAAGCCATGTTACCGCGCGACAACTAGGTTCTCGCCCGACAACACTTGTTGCGCGAGAATATAGGGCTCGCGGGAGAACTCTTTTGTAGTATAAATAGAGTTTAGTGTTATGTATTTGGTTAAGCTTTTTCATTTCCTGAATTTGTACTCAAAAGTTATAATCATTGAATTCAGAGAGCAATAAAAAGAAAAAGTTATTTACTTTTTGTTTCAATCTTTCTATACTTCTACTTATTGTGCATATTTGTTTACATTCTGTATTCATAAATATGAGATCGATCTGATTATTGTAGATCCTTACAGAAAACACAAAAGAATTACTTAAGGTCAAGCCGAACTGCTTGGGTGTAATCCTTGAAGTCCAGCCCTTATTATTCCAACTATTTTTAATAAGGTATTCTTTTAAGTGATAGTCTATGTCCATAACTAATGTTTGCGTTCTAACTCCCGTCCTCATTTAAAGGTCTTAGTTTTTAGCACCGCTTGATGTACATCTTCTTAGTTATTTATTTTAATGATGACCATTAACTATTATGACCTTGAATGTCTAGTGTTTATCCTTTAAACTCAACCGTAAATTTTATTTAGTCAATTAGTTATAAACCTTTGTTCTTAAATTTTAAAAATAATTCAGCTTGATTAGCTGATCGCGCATTTGTCTTTTATAGATTATCTGGAGGTTGAAATGGTTACTGTTCATTTCATAATATATGTCAATGGAAATATAAGACATGGAAGTAACTTTCAGAAGAAGAAAAAACTCAAACGGGTCATGAACAAAGAAGATATGACCCTATGAATACAGCCTATCATTCTGCTCGGATTTGATTGATTCGACACCTGAACTTAGACACTGACTTTGGAGGAACAAACGACATCAAAAACGCACAATACCACTTGGGTTAAACAGAGGATTCTTTAAACTTGAATTTAGATGAAACATTTGACCCAATTGAGTTTTTTATGACCAAGTTATGTCTAGAACAATTTGATCCAAATTTTACACAGTATGCTGTCAGGTTTTCAGATTCACTTATCAACCATTAAATCTTCCTATTCTTTATTCCTATTGAACCATTAACATAAAATCAATTATTTTTATAGAATTGTACATTCAATCCTTCATTAAGAATAGGTCTTCAAGGATTTACAACCCTAACCAAAATATATATGAAGAGACTTACACGTATGAACTAGGGTTCACTTACTTTGATGATCCGACACAAGAACGCCCCAATTCCTCAAGAGGCTTCATTTGTACATTGGAAGAGAAAAATAAAAAATGATGTTAGATGATGGATCATGATGAAAACATGCTTAAATGAGAGACTACATCAAAAACTTTGATTTTTTCTTACCAGAAAGAAAGAAGATTGATGATATTGAACAAAGTTCAATCTTGAATGCCTTAATCCTTGTAAAAATCGATGGAAGTAGATGAACAAGAAGAACTTGGTGGATGGAGGCAACAATGAGGAGTAGAGAGGAATTTGGAGGATTAGAGTTTGCTAGAACGAAAAGAAAGGAGAAAGAGCCTAACCCTTATAGGGTTTCGACCAGAACAAGGGGGAGGGGAGGCCCCTCGGGCCCCTGGCCCAATTTGTCCAATTTCATGTCCTCTTGTTCCACTTGTCATTCACTTTTTGCGTTTTTAAATTTTACGTGATTCTACGATTCTAACAAACTATTATATGACCAATATGATATAGTTTTCTTTTCTTTATATATAACTTAGGTTCGTTAGTTAATCTAAGGGCAAAACCCATCAAGGTCCGGTTCCTAATGTACGACCGCATAAACCCTAAAGTTTTACTTTTTGTCAGTCCATGACCATAACGTCACCCTATGCAAACATTAGTGTCTAACACCCTGCACCAGTCCTAGGCCCATTAACATCTATTAGGCCCATTTGCACCCATCAAGCCTAGAACGTTCAATTTTTAGCACTTTATGTGCACATAGGTATCTAGCACACTTTTCATAGATCAAGTTAACATTGGGTTAACCTTCATGTCAAAGCCCATATTAATCAAGGTCAAGGTCAAAACATCAAAGTCAATGGTCAACAAGCCTATTTTGGTGACAGATGTCATAGTATCCCCTAGTTGATAGAATCTTGTCCCGAAATTCAGTTAGAGTTATCAACTACAACACTTTTTGTGACTAGGTTAAGGTACTTAGTCCTCAATTAATCTTCCCGCTTAGAGATAAATTTTGTTTGTCCTTACCTTGAGTTCCATTTAATCTGTACAATAAGGACTTATTACTCATCAAAGTTCTATAATCTGTATACCTGATTTCAACTAGTTATTCGACGACCGGAATATATCATCCATACGAATTTCTTTGATCAGTACATATAAAGTCTCCTCAGCAAGACACTACTTGAGTTTTGGAGCATGAAACGTGTCATGCACCCTGCTCAGTTCTTGCGTTAAAACCAACATCCAATACATAACCAACCGCTTCATAGTCATAACTGCACTTACCAATATAGGTGCTAGTTTGCTATGTTTGCCCAAGCAAACAATGCCTTCTATGGTAGAAACTCATATACAGCCTATGAACTAAGGTATGTTAGGATGACTTTTTATGTCTACAACCTATTTGTTGATAACTCAAGAGTATGGTTGTTGTCCATTACCAAGAGTTAGTTCCTGGTTTGGTTCTAATTTCACATTCAAGTTATCATTAGTGTTTATATATAGGGTATACCGCAACCCATCACACTGCTAACACCTTGATAGTGTATCAGTCTCTGACCGTAACTATTCATTAAATCAACTAATGTCTGAATAGTTCACTCACTCATACCATCATTCTGATGGTGGGTAGGCATACAACGACTGTCACGATCAAAGATGATCGAAATAGGTACTCCATGTTTATCCACAATTCACTAACATAATCCCAGACTAGCTTTCCACCTTGTAGTCCTCACAAATAGTCAGGAAATAGGCAGATTTGGTCATTCGTTCCTCAATGTTCCAAATCAAATCGTGCCCACTACTAGTTCTTAGTAGCTTCCCAATGAAGTCTACAGTAATGTTTCCCACTTTCTTCCTAGAATCTCAGGCTGTTACAACAAGCTCAGTGGCCCTTGATACCCTGATTTTACCTTTGAACAAGTCAACCACTTGCACACATAGATCGTTGTGTCCCCTTTCATTCCATACCACTAATACAAGTCCTTAAGATCGTGGCACCTCTTATTAGCACTAGGATGAATAGTTTGCTTAAACCTATGAGCCCCGTCCAACACCATTGACTGCATATTCCCGGTAAATGAATCCAAATGCACTCAATAAAATACAATCCTCTATCATGCTTTTATACAAACGACTTGTCTAGATTTCCCAAAGCCTCATCCTGCACATTCAGTCCCCTCATTGGCTCAAATTGAGTAGCAATAATATGGGTTTTGATACCCAAATAAACCATCATTCCTAATGACCTGACACTCACAGGTTTAACTCTTTTCTTTATGACTCAAATGCATCGGCAACCATATTTGCCTTTCTCAAATGATACCGGATTTCATAGTCACAGTCACTGAACAACTCAATCTAACATCTCTATCACATGTCCAGTTCTCTTTTTTTAAATGTGAGCTAACCACTCTTATGGTTAATATGGTTGACCCATTTGGTACCTCCCAGGTAATGTCTTTAGATCTTACGAGCAAAGGTCACCGCACCCAACTCTAGATCATGGGAGATGTAGTTCCTCTTATGACTCCTGGGTTGTCATGACGGATAAACGATCACTTTACACTTTTACATTAGTGATAGCCCAGTCTTTGGTGTGATGCGTCTAATTACATAACAATTCCACCTGACCTTTCAGGAAATGCCAAGATTGGTGTGTCGCATAACTTGACCTTCAAGTTCAGAAACGTCTCTTCTTGCTTGGAACCCAAATCAAATTCCCTACTCTTTTAGGTCCAACAGCATATGAGGTTGAGCTATCTTTATAAAGTTTGCAATAATTCCCCAATAATATCCGTCACTCCTAAGAACTATCATATTTCTGAGGGCGTCTTAGGCACCTTATAGTTTTTAATTGTCTTGGTTTACCATGGTCTAGATGAATTCCTTTCTCACTCACCACATGTCCAAGGAGTTCAGCTCTCGAAGCCAAAATACACACTTGGAGAACTTAGCGTATCCAAGCAACTTCACCTCTCAAAGTCAAGACACACACTTGGAGAACTTAGCGTGTAATTTATATTTTCTTAACAATCCTAGAAATGTGCTCACATGTTTCTCATGATTCTCCCTTTTCCTTAAATAAATCAGGATACCCTCAATGAACACCATGACAAATTTATCCAGGTATGACTTGCAGACCTGATTTATCAGGTCCATAAACATCGTAGGTGATGTGTAGTCTAAAACTCATAATTAGGAACTCATAATGTCCGTAACGAGTTCTAATGCTTTTTCCGGTATGTCATCCTAATTTTCTCTAGGTTTATGATATTCGAACGGAGATCAATATTCGAAAAGTACATCGATACTTGTAGCTGATCGAATAAGCCACCTATCCTCAGCAAAGGGTACCGGTGCTTGACTGCTAAATTAATCAGCTTTCGATAGTCCATGCACATCCTACAGGATCCATTCTTCTTCTCACCAAAAAGCACTGGCTCCCCATTATGAGCGACTAGGTCATATAAAACCCTTATCTAACAATTCCTAAAGTTGATTAGATAGATCTTGCATCCCCAAAGGTGCTATGTGATAAAGAGCCCTAGCGACATGCACCGCATTAGATACCAGGTCAATCTGAAAGTCCACCTGTTGGGAAGGAGGCGATCAATCCAAATCCTTCTAGAACACTTCCTGTAATTCTCACACAACAGGTATGTCTTCTAGCTCTTATTCCTCCGCCTTCATGCTCATGATCTACGTCTTGTTCTCTTCTAATCTCTTTCCATGTCCGTCAAGTGTCTTGCCGTTCTACAACGGCATGCAAGTAGTCTTCTCGCAGAAGATAATCACGGCCAGATTCCTTGATGACCAGTTCATTCCCACAACCATGTCGAAACTTCCAAGTCCAAATCATATAAGATCTATTCTAAAGGCATGATCCTCAACATGCATAATACAGTCCTAAATTATCTCCCTAATATTTACAATACTACCACAGCCCATTTCATAATATGTATCCACATAATTAGGGTCAAGTCCAACTTAGTTATAAAATTCAAAGTCAATACGTCTGGATCCTGTCGAGCATTATTGACACCATTTCCAAATGCCTTTCTATGAACAGGGTTTGCCATATTACCTTATGCTGGGTTAGCACAAGTTTCACGCCGTATTTTGAATTGTTTCTTTGTTTTTGATTGACCATTTCACCTTGAATCCCATTTAACCTCATATATGCATTTCAATGATGCTCCTGGCTTCCACACTTATAATGTAAACATCGAACTCTTGCTAATTACTGTATAGTCGGCACGATTGGGTTCACTGACACTTTTAACCCCTTGTCTAAGTGCTCCACTTGCAATAAATTAAAATACACGTGACATGGCGTCATAGTCGGATGGTGCAGATTGCACTTATTACATGCCGGACAAGTGCCGGTATAGGCCTTTGCTGCCAGCACGACAGCCACATATCCTTTCATGACTTTGTTCTTCTTGTCCACTTTAACATCATCTACTATTACCTGATTCCATAACATTCTTCTTTGTCTCACTAGCATTCTCAAAGCTCTAAAACAAACCATCTCATCGGCCAAAGTGCGTGTTTCCAGTATTGCACTCAAAACGGTTGGGGTGCAGCATCGGCCCTCATTTCACGACTATATACCCAACCACCTGATGTGCTCTCAACCCTTTTTTTAATTTATATGTCATAATTGTGGCATTATCTTTTCCATCTTATGGAATTAGCAGGTATGGGATTCATGACCACATCCTACCATTGCATGATTCCAAGACATAAGATCTAACTTTTCCATCTATTCTAAAAGGTAGTTAGTACTCCTTGGTTACTAATCCTGTAAACTCATTCAAAGTCATGGCCATTACGACCTACATACCTCGAACTAGTGTTTGGACATTCTACTATGTTAGCTCTTCACCCACCAATGAAAAGGCTACACAAGTTACCTTTTGATTCTCCTTACACATCTTGATATCCATATCTATTCTAATTTTCTCAATGCAATAGGTCAGGGATGTTTCTCCAACTTTCCCGTTGTACTAATTTTCTTTGCATGTTATAAGCCTCATGTACTTATAACCAATTCTGCCTCTAGTACCATTTCCTTCCCCGTTATCAGTCCCACCATGTCTAACTCCAAACCGCTAGGATCATCACATAGCCCAGTCATATCAAAGAAGGTTAAGCATATGGCTTTTAAAGATTACTGTAAAATCACCTATGTAACATGTTTGTCCTTAAAAAATTTGAATCAATTAATTTGTAAAGACTTTTGGATCAAACACATAAAATATGGATGAACAATGATGAACACCATAAGAACACTATGAAAACCCTTGTTTGGTCTTTAATGATTTGAATCTGATATTACAAAGTGAAAAACCTCAAATCTAGCTTATTCAAGCTTACAAACCCTAATTACCACTTAACTATTTATCATGAACATAATATTCACTAATGACACATTAAGCCCGTATACTTAAACTAGTTAGGGAAAATACAAATAAAACATAAAAATGACTAAAACAAGATTAAATATATTTTGATGACACAAAATATATTTATTAACAGTAAAACTCCTAGTCAAATATATCTTCAAGGTCTCGTCTCAGTTCTTCTTCTCGAACGTGAATATTTGACTTTTCTGATGACTTTGACCGTGATGTTGACTTTTGTTGACTTTGACTATGTTGATAATATATACTATCTTATTCAGACCCAACAATACTTCCCATTAGTCTATCATTATCAACGTCTTGTATCATCTTCAGGTCCGATAAGTCAACCAAAAAAATGATCTTCAATCTCCCTTTAGATTGATGATCTGTTACTAAAGATCTTTCATCTCACATGCTTCCCCCTTTTGGTATGCTCCCCCTCTTTGTGTGGATCCTTTATGAATGATAAGGAATAGCTTTTCCAACACTCTATTCTTGAGTGCTTCAGAAGATGTAGGAGGAGGAATCCTAGCTTGGTATCTTCTACAAAGTTGAAGAACAGGTTCTCTGGTCAGGTACTTTGCTCAGTTGATGATTAGCCATCATTTGTAGTAAAAATTTGTAACACAATCACAAATACATTCTACACATTTCTCGATTTCAACAATACAAATAAACCTGTGTTTAATTGTGAATATAAACAAGCGAAACCATGTTCGTTTGTATGTGATATTATCCATGAAATGCATGAAAATAAGAGATCGTTTCAATAGCATAATATGGAAAACTTGAAAAATAATATCTAAAACTAAACAAGAAATTTAATACTAATAGAATCTAATAATAAGACTCTAACTTAACAATATATATATATATATATATATATGTATGTATGTATGTATGTATATTAATAATTTGAGAACCAAGATTTGACTTAATCATGAGATCACATTTTCAACATATACTACATCACAAAGATATAATTAAATATCGACAAGTTAGTGAGATCACACAAATGTAGAGTCTAATCAAAATTATAAGTTTTTAATAGCCAAGACAGTTCAAGAATGATTGTCGGTATATTTGTCCAAATTTAAACCCATGCCTTTTTCTTTTCAACGAGAGACCTGGAATTGATTGTATCGTGTTTTAGGTTTAATTAGAGAACATAAAATAACTTGGTTCACACGGACATTCAGCAAAGAACTTATCCCGTCATCATTGCTTATTGAGCAATATGATTGACTCTGACTGATTTTGCATTTGATTTTCTAGAGATGCTAACATAAACAATGATCATTTGAAGACCATTATGAATGTTTTTCAATATTATTTGATTGATGGAACTTTTGACATTGATCTTTTGATTTAAAGAACTATTGTGATATAATTTCGGGGTAAGATGATAAGAGCTCCAAGTCTATACTCATGTATAATAGAGGAGATGATCATCTCATACTTGTAGATTAGAGCTTCAGGACAATGCTCATGCATAGCAGAGAAGAGCATCTAAGCGTGTTGATGAGAGCTTCAGGTCAATACTTACGTATAGAATAGAAGATCATCACTCCAGGTCAATGCTCACGCATAGCAGAGGAGATAAACACACATTTTATTTTATTATTATTATACATTCTGAAAGAGTCACAAGTGACTCTAAACAGAGGTTTTTTAAGAGCATAACTAGAAGCGTTTGTTTCTGTTAACTAGGTGCTCAGTTCAGCGCTAGGGTGAGGGAGACTTGGGATTTTAGGGGAATCTGAACAGAGATTTTAAAACTCTCAACCAGTTTCTAACAAGGATTTGTTTCTTTGTGCATGGCAAGATGTCATGGGAATGATCCTTATTACCAAGCTCTTGAAGATTTAGTTTGGCCACATGATCATTGTTTACTTCATTATTGAGTTGCGCCTACCAAGCATATCATATAATGAAACTATTTTTTTTAGATTTTAGAATTTTAAGAGATACAAACATCTACATCAGTTACTATCATTTCTTACAAAGTACAAATCATGTAAACAAGCATACAAAGAAAACATACTATCATTTCTTAGTCATCCTAAATCATTCTCAATTTTTATTTATTTTATAACCTAAAGCAACTAATTTAACTAATAAAATTTAAAATCTTTTTGTACTTTTCTTTTATACTACTCTCCTCCTAAATTTTCTTTATGTACACATTCTGTACTTACTAAAAAGAAAATAACCAAAGAAATTGTCTTCCATTTACTCTAACGAAGGATTAAAAATGAAATATTAAGAGAAATGCAGTGATTGTGAAATGAGATGTGAAAATACAGATAAGGATCCAAAATATGGATAGGATACCAAAACCATAACATGTTTGTTCCGTCTCAAGTTTGAATAACGAACATTCTCTGTCAGTAAACCGGATTAGTAACAGTCCTTCTGAACTATTCCTACAGTCATTAACAAATTAGTTTGAAAAGGGACCCATGCCATCTTAGTCCTGAAAGTTTCATATTCACTGGTGTACATAACCAGCTTAAGCACACACCCTTGTGAAAAATCATTTATCTTTTCAACCATTTGTTTTATTTTCCAAATTTGTATGTGTTCAATTAGTTTTAATTTGAAAGAATTGAATTTAGAAATCATTTTATTTTTAAGACCCGAAGGAAGAGATTTTGATTTCAAAACTTTGATCTTTTTCATCTTTGAATCATGTGAAATCGGCTTCACATGAAAAGGTTTGGATAGATTATCTATCATCCAACCATTTGAATATGAGTGCATATTACCTCTTGAACTAGAGAAGCAACTCATGTTGCCTTTACCATCTTGCACCTTCTTTCTAGACTCTGATCTGAAGAAGCAATTCGTTATGCCTTTACCATTCGAAGTATGTCTTTGAACTTGAGAGCACTTCTTTAGCACATGACCTTCTTTTCCACATCTAATGCATGCCTTGAAAGGATTTTGGTTCTTTGTAGTCCCGTGGAAAGCAGGAAAGGGTGGAGTGTGCTCTGATGTTGTTCCAGGTGATGAGAACTTAACATTCTTCTGAGAACCTTTTAATGTACCAGATGAGGATGGGGAGAGTTTCAGCTAAGTTTCACCTTTTTGTAAGACTAGTGACTTGGTAGACTTGGAGGCAGATTTGTTACGATCTTGATGGATAGCAGATGAAGATGGTGAGTGCTACTGCTGAGTTTTAGAGGAACTGCTGATTTGTTTAGCACTTGGAGATGAGATCCGTATAAGTATTGATTCAACTTTTGGATGCATTTGAGACTTGACAACTTCAGGTGACTTCATGATTTTAGATTTATTATCTGAGCTAGTCGTGTCTTGTATACACAGGTCTGCTTCTATCGGATCTTGATGGATACCACTTGTTGAGTTTTGATTTCTTGATGATTCCATAACTATTCCTTCTTTGAAAAACCTAACAGGTACAAAAAAAGGGATGTTACCTGTTTTGAATTTGTTAATGAAGTTATGGGAAACACCTGATACTAGATTTGAAGCATCGGAGGTGGAATTATTGTTTTGCATAAAAGATCCTTGCTTGATGAGTCCCAAGCCTGCAGAAAAATCATATTCATCTTGAACCTCTTTCTGATCAACGCAGCTTAAACCTGTATGTAAACTGTTAGAATCTACAACTTCGATCAAATCATTAGATGGATAAGGTTGAGGCATAGGAGAGTAACAATGAGTGCTAGGAGGAGGATAAACATATGAATTTTTACCACATCCCACACCTATTTTGATTCTAGCTCCTCTTTGCATACAGAATAGTTCTTTCTGTTTCATCCCTGATATCATCCATTTGTCAAGTTTAGTTTTAATCTTGCTAGTCTCAAATTCTGCTAATGTGACATGTTCACAGAAACATTAATCTCGACATTCTTTTCTAAAAGATTTAAAAGATCGTTTTCTTTTAAAGCTTCTTTTAATTTGATAAAATATTTGGACTCATTGATTTTACGTTCTTTGTTTATTTATTTTAATTCTTTTTCATTTTCTAACAATAATCTGTTACCTTTATAAACTTCAAATAAATGAATTTTGCAAGGAGGAGAACATATGTCTTGAACTATCTCATAGGGAATCCAATAACTATCTTTTCAGTAGCTTGGGCTTTTTAACATTGACATATGAGAGTGTTCTTTTTGTATTCATCCTCCTCAACTCTCTTCTTAGCTTTTTCAGCTTCACCTTCATCTTGCTTTTCTTTATCCTGAATCTCCAGCTTTACTTCATCTATTTCACTATCCTATTGCTTCTGAACTTTACACCAGCTTGCACAAGCATTAACATCACCAACACTCTTACTTTGAGTATCACACCTGAATTGTTTGAAAGGATCAAAGTTCTCAACAGAATCCTCATCACTTTTCACCACCTCAGCCACCAATGCATGGTTGACTTTTTTTTAGTTTCTTTGATCTCAGCACTTGAAGATCCATCACCAGACTTGAATTGGTTGTACTCCCTTCTTTTCAAATCCAACTCAAATGACTTGAATTTGTTGATAACTTCCATGAGTTTATAGTCAATGAAATTCCTTTCCTGCTTTAACAATCTAACTTGTGGACTCCACTATGGAGGAAGAGAGTTCAAAAGTTTTGTGATTTGTTCATGGTTTCCCAACTGGTCATCACACTTCTTAAGGTTGCTTGCCACAATCACAAATCGGTCAACAAAATCAGATATCTTTTTATCTTTCATAGCTGCAACAGAATCAAACCGACTTTGTGCCGATATTTGATTATCAGATTTGAAAGAATTAAAGACATCTGAAAAAACCATTTTAAATTTTAAGACAAAATTTAAACAACTAAACGCCTAAAAAATTATATATATATATATATATATATATATTAATAAATTGTTGATTATTTCTCCCCTGGAAAAAAAATTCTTATTTCGACTCACCGTTCAAAGTGAGGCCTAATTATAGAATATGATTAAAACCCCGGTCAATGAATTTAATTTTGATGAAATTTAATCATCTTTGACCAAGGCTGAACAATGTCCAAACACTCCAACTTACAACTAAACACTATTGAGTCACTATACTTGTTATCAAACACCATGTTCACAACACCCAATTTGATATTGATATATCTGGTAATCAATCTTATATTCTCACTACCAAACACACAAACCCTAACACAGATCCAATTACCAATTTCAACAACCAACACTATGTTCATGAAATCAAACCCACCATCATCGGCACCATATGTGGTTGTCACGATTACAGGGGGTGACGCCACCAGCTTCCAGTCATTGGAGCCGGCTCCCTGCACCACTGGCTGTGCCTTCTTCAGCAGCACCACCACCAACGGCTTCTACTCCAAGTGCTACCATGACGTCCAGATCAAATAAGAGCAAGCGGCTTCGGCTAAAGCCGTCATTGATAAGCTCGTCAACACCATCGTAAGCTTCCCTCTACAAACACCTTCTTCTTCTTCCGCTTCCTTCAGATCTGGGTCTGGATCTGAACTGACTCCGATGGTTCCGGTGAAGGAGAAGGTGTCGAATCGGTGCTTAACGTATAATAAGAAGGTCAGTGTGATGGGATTCAAGTGCAGATGTGGTGATCTGTTCTGTGGGAGCCATCGGTATACTGAGAAGCATGATTGTGAGATCGATTTTAAGAAGCCTGGTAGAGATGCAATCGCTAAGGCTAATCAGGTAATTAAGGCCGATAAGGTTGATCGAATCTGAAGATTTGATGTTGGTGGTTGATTAGGGTTTGAAGATTGTTAGGTTTGGCATAAAAGCTTAGATTTGTTATTGGAATGAGCGAAACTACTGTTTTGGGAGATTTTTTTAATATACGAAATTATAGATTCATCGAAAGAAGTTTAGTTTCGCTAGAATTGTTCATCAGATCTGTTTTTCTCTTTAAAACCACAACTTTCTCTCTCTACGAATCTGATGATAATCTTAAAAATTAGTAGCAAAAACTTCACAAATGATTCAAAACGGATCCATATTAGCCTCTGATACCAAATTGTTTGTCCCCAAACAACTTGAAGGAATTAATTTGTAGACTTTTGGATCAAACACATAAAATATGGATAAACAATGATGAACACCTCAAGAACACTATGAAAGCCCTAGTTCGATCTTTAATGATTTGAATCTAATATTACAAATACAAACCCTCAAATCTAGCTCATTCAAGCTTACAAACCCTAATTACCACTTAACTATTTATAGTAAATATAATATTCACTAATGACACATTAAGCACCTAGACTTAAACTAATTAGGAAAACTTCAAATAAAACTTAAAAATGACTAAAACAAAATTAAATATATTTTGTTGACATAAAATATATTTATTAATAGTAAAACTCCTAGTCAAATATACTTTCAACGTCTCGTCTCGGTTCCTCGTCTCCAACGTGATTGTTTGACTTTTCTGATGACTTTGACCGTGACGTTGACTTTTGTTGACTTTTACTGTGTTGATAATATAGACTATCCTTTTCAGACCCAACATAACATAGAAGTGGGGTCGCTTTTAATGGATTCATGGGGTGCTTAAATTCGACAGCTCTTGCAGAACTAGGCCAATGTTCCATGACCATAACAGACACGACAATGAGATATTAGCTAGACCCGGAAGAGTATTGTGTGAAGTGTAATAAAATTTTCATAAAAAGGGTTAGTTAAAGGACATCACTTTTACTAGCTGCTAGAAGACTAAATATAATTTACAAAGGAGGGTTCAAAGGAAACACCTACCTCTCTTTCAAGTATCTTGAAAAATCATCTCTTGTGTTCATTAACTTAATATATTATTATCAACTTAGTTTGAGATTGTTCATTCATCAAGAGTAAAACTTAGTGAGCTTGAGTGAAAATATAGTGTTGATATAGACCAATGTCGATCCTGCATAATTATTAGTATTTATTACTAATATAATTACCATGACCAAAATAGAACTAAGAAAAAAAATCGATGCTTAGAGTTAGGTAGTTGAAATATAAAAAACTATGTAAATTGAGTTTGGTGAAACATGAGTTATCCCATCTACTGCTACGCGTGAGTACTATTCAGCAGATGGTATTGTCTGACGAAAGGTAGTTTAGCAAATGCTGCTGCAGAGTCCATCTGCAGATTCGGCTACTGATTAGCAGGCACACCGTATATTTAGTTGCTTACAAGTATTACGGTAGTGAGTGCCAAATTTCATATGCTATTCAGCTGATCCGGCTGTTGATTAGCAGGCACACCGAATATTTAGTTGCTTAATCAGTTGCTTAATTATTGCTTGTATGTTCAGCTCCAAGCACTAAAGTCATATTTAAACTCCTATTAACTTACTGTTAGTATAGATATTCTTGGAGTTATTTAACTCACTAAGTCACATATAAAACTCACATTAACTCAGTGTTAATATTGAGACTTTTAGAGTGATTAAACATCTGAATTCATAATGTAAATACAAGGCATGGGTGCATTATTGAACTGGTTATTTCATATATGTTTCATACTTCTAAATCTAAAGAATTTCTTGTATTTTCGACACTTCACTCTTTTTTCAGGTATTATTTCATGTGTTTGGTTAAACATGAAAGTACAATCTGTTTAGACCATTGTACCACGGGAGATAAATAGGATTGACTCAGGTGGTTTGAAATTAATTTGTTTTAAGGGACATCTGTTAAAAATAAATTCTCAGTGTTGGGTCACTATAAGGCTGGTGCAACCAAAACTACTTCACATAGTCAATTTTGGTGCTACATTTAAAGGATTCTGAAGCTAAGTATGAGAACTTCCGAAGTCTGAAGAGTTCTTCCGAAGACAAAGTCTGAAGACATCAGCTGAAGGTAACAGCTGAAGATAACAGCTGAAGATAAA
>BJCO01464454.1:0-14504 GCA_018326465.1 Flaveria floridana | reverse complement strand
GCTCTGATACGTGCGATGTGGTATTTACTGTGTGCTATGTAGCGTGCGATTTTGGCCTACCTCATGTGGACTATGTAGCGTGCGATGTTGGGCTAACCCATGAGATGGCGTGCTATTCTGGCTAAACCCCGAGAGCCCTCACACACACACAGGGAAAGTCGATCTTGATGACCTCTCCGTTGGCACGATTGGTGCGATATGTACGGTCGAACTCATAAGGGGACATAGATACAGTGGGAGTTCAGTTTTGGTAGCTGCTCCGATACGTGCGATGTGGTATTTACTGTGTGCTACATAGCGTGCAATTTTGGCCTACCTCATGTGGATTATGTAGCGTGCGATGTTGGGCTAACCCTTGAGATGGTGTGCGATTTTGGCTGAACCCCAAGATTTCTCACACAGAAGGAGAGTTGGTCTTAGTGATAACTCCATTGGTGCGATTCATGCTATATGTACTTCGGGTACGAATATGTGAAGGTGCGATAAGTAAGATAATAAACGAATGAAGGACAGAACATAAATGGAAGAAACGAACGAAAGTAATGGACGTATGAATGAACGTATTGAACGTAAGAATGAACGTAACGAGTGTACGGACGAATGTAACGAATTTATGAATGAAAGTAAGAAACGTACGAATGAAAGAAAGAGTTTATGAATGAATGTGAATGTTAATGATGAACGGCACACGAATGGAAGCTAATGAATAAAAGATGAAGATAATAATAATATTATCTATGTGTACGTATGATGTGTGATCGTATGTATGTAAGAACGCTTTAACGAAAAAAAGGTATGTTTTTAATATAAAACCAGAACTCACTCAGCAACGCTGACTTTTGAAGTGTTTCTAGTTGGCAGGTATGTTTCTGAGGATGGCACAAGGCGACTACTCAGTTTTGTTGAGGCTGGCATCCATATCTTGACATGTCAATGTATTTTGAGAT
Source organism: Flaveria floridana (assembly GCA_018326465.1). Classification (NCBI taxonomy): domain Eukaryota; kingdom Viridiplantae; phylum Streptophyta; class Magnoliopsida; order Asterales; family Asteraceae; genus Flaveria; species Flaveria floridana. Next base: position 13,557 of record BJCO01464454.1, on the reverse strand, counting down.
GAAAATGAATATTGTAATGTTATGAAACGACATGTTTTAGTTACTCATGAAAGTTTTAAATTCCACTACAAGATAAATATATGTTTTAAAACGTTTTATGTGCAACAAATGACCAACTGTGAGGTGCCCGGGAACGGGGACTTACATCATGGAAAAACCAGCTATGAGTTGCTACAGAAACGTAGACCCAATTTTAAGTATCTCAAAATGTTTGGTGCTCCTTGCATGTTGCTGAAGAAAACTCCGACTGGAAAGTTTAATGAAAAGGCAAATAAGGGCATTTTTCTTGGATACAATATTTCTGACAAACGAGTTTACAACAACTCGACAGGTCAAGTTGAAGTGTGGTGCAATGTAGATGTTCAATGATACACGGCCCCCCTTGCTAGGAAAGTTCCATTATCATTCTTTTATTATGATGGATTTTTCAAATCATTCAATCTTCTGCCTGAATATTATGACAATGAGATTGCTGGTCAAATGATGTATGACGTTCTGAACACTCCCAAGCTGGACTCCAGCACTACAGCCCCAGTTAATGGTACTTTTGGGTCTTCAGGTACAGATCTAGAAGTAAGTGATCACTCGTCCGATGAGGAGGAAACTGCAAATGCAAATACAAGCAATGAGGAGCACGTCGGCCTGAGTGATAGTACAACCGTTGTTGAAAATGATTCGGATGAATCCTCTTGAGTAAGACAACAAACAGTCACAGATGATGAACCAGTGATCACAAATTTGGAAAATGAAGTGGTTATTCCGATAACTCTTGTGACCAGGATTAGTTTAAATCATCCCCAGGAAAACATCATCGGGGATCTTATCTCTGGGGTACAGACAAGAAATCAACTTTGCACTGCAGATTAGGCAGCTGTGATGGAAAAAGGGTATGTGCATGATGGAGCATACAAATGTTTTGTTTCTCAAGTTGAACCCAAGTATGTAAGTAATGCCTTGAAAGATGAGGCATGGGTTAATATGATGCAAGAAAAACTTCTACAGTTTAAAAAGCTAGGTGTTTGGACACTAGTGGACAGGCCGATGGGTGCCAAGGTTATTGGAACGAAATGCGTTCCTCGCTACAAGAAATATGACCAAGGAGTCATTATCAGAAACAAAGCACGATTAGTGGTTCAAGGATTCAGACAAGTTGAGGGTGTGGACTACAATGAAGTTTTTGCACCAGTGGGTAGGATGGAAGCAATCAGGATCTTCCTAGCTTATGCATCCAACATGAAGATCAAGGTCTACCAACTGGATGTGAAAAGTTCTTTCCTTCATGGTGACATCCATGAAACAGTATACGTCAGTCAACCCGAGGGAGTTGAAGATCCTTATCATCAAGACAGGGTATATAAATTAGACAAAGCTTTGTATGGCTTACATCAAGCCCCGCGAGCCTGGTATGAGAAACTCTCCACACATCTACTGAAACATGGTTATCGAAGGGGAGTAATTGACTGCACGTTGTTCATAAAAGAAAAGGATGGTGATTTACTAATGGTTCAGATATATATAGACGACATAATCTTCGGTTCCAAAAACGAAGATGTATGCAAAGAATTTGAAGCAATGATGAAAGCTGAATTTGAAATAAGAGCAATGGGAGAAATGAAGTTCTTTCTGGGATTACAGGTGGATCAGACACCTACTGGCATCTTTCTACATTAGACTAAGTATGTTGGAGACATGTTAAGTCGGTTTGACATGGAGAATGTCACTGTTGCCGGTACCATTTCAGTTCTTTTGAAGGCGGTTGTCTCATGGCAATGCAAGAAGCAGACTTCAGTTGCTCTGTCAACATATGAGGCTGAATATGTTGCTGCTGTAAGCTGCTGTTCTCAAATCATTTGGATTCAACAGCAAATACGGGACTATGGTTTGCAATTTACTGACAATCCTATTTTTGTTGATAATTATGTTGCCATAGCTATCACAAAAAATCCGGTACAACATCCTAAAACTAAACACATCGGAATAAAGTTTCACTTCATACGTGACTATTTTGAAAAACATTTAATCAATGTGATTATAATTAACACAGATTTTCACCGCGCCGACCTCTATACAAAACTATTTGACAAACCAAAATTTTATTATCTATTAGAGGTTAACGGCATAAAAAATAAAGAAGATTTGATTCTTAAGGAATCGAGTTAGTAGCCCGACAAACTGTCCTTGGTTTTTTAATTTTTAAATTTTATATTTTCTTTTTCATTTCTTTAATATTACATCTAATCTAATATTTTTCTCGCATTTGAAAATTTTAAAATCACAAGAAGATTTTCTATTTTAAAATTTTAGGGGGAGAATTTCTGAAAAAAAGAGAAGGGGGAAGGGCAAGTAAGCTGATAGGCAAAGACAACGATCCTGAGAAAGCAATTCAATGCCATGGAAAATGATTGTACATAGGCATCGAATTATTTAGGACAACAAAAAGTTTTTTCCTTTTTGCATTTTTCTGATAAATTTTAAATCACAGAATATTATAAGTCTGAGATGTCAACGCCTAACAAGTTGAAAAATGATAGTAAGCTAGTCTGTTATCGTGGTTACATGGAGAAAGTAGATATAGGGGGTTGCTAGTCCATTATACGATGTGTCGGTAGATTCAACACAATAGACTAGTAGACATAATTGGTGATTCACATAAAGTAAATCAATCAACATGTTATGGGTTCCCATTGTATCCCTGGTTTGCACAATCAATCAAGTTCCAATAAGGGGTGAGGAGCAAATGAAAGCCACAAATGTGTGCAAACGACCCAAAACAGAGCAATGAATATGAAAAATGTCATAAAGCATCAAAATAAGAGCTAAATGTAATCAGGTTGATGACAAATGTCATTGCTGCATTATACATCAAATCGTATTGCTCTAATGAGATGATAGGTCTTGCACCTCTCCGTTGTGTGATGACACTGACCTGAGGCTTAGCATAACCTATATGTTCTAAGAATTTATTGTTGTTTGCGCCTCTCTGCTGTGCGATGGCACTGACCTAAGGCAATGCATCTCTTTGAAAGCTCTTAGAACAGTCTCTTCTTGACTACCGGACCACTCAAAAATCTCCTGAGTATGATTGATTACCATATACCAGTGGGATCCAAAATTACTTGTTGATCTAATTCACCTAAAAAATTACTGTTGTATGTCAAAAATATATGTGTGAATTTAAGTGGACAAACATACTGACAATCGTCGTGGCTGCATCTCTTGATGTTCAAAATCAAAGTGTGCTATATAGCTGTTCCAGCATGATTTCCTATTAGTGTTGTTGATTCTTAGATGAAATAGATTCTGTGAATTGTACATATAATGTTTTCTGCCCTTGATATATCTACAAAAAGTTCCAAATAATTACGTTTTTGCCTGTATGATTCCATATGAATCTTTCTTGAAATGAAGTGAATGCCTTAAGCTGTTCTAAGAAATCGTTTAAGTGATGTTAAAGTAATTTTCAATCCTCCACAAACGAAAATTAGAAAAATATGTTTTATTTTAGTTTTATTTCAAGTCTTTCTAGTTCCATTTATATGTGCAATGTGTCAATGTTAGACTATGTAACAAGATTTAACTCTGTGAAAGTCACAAAACTAAACCGAATCTTAACTGTGAAAAGCTTGTTTCTAAAAGATAAAAAGGGATTAGGTCTGAGGTGATTAATGGTTTTTAATAAAAAGGATCACGTCTGAGGTGACCTATAGATAAAAGGATTATGTCTGAAATGATCGGTAGGCTAGAAAGTTACATCAAATGTAACTATGTGCATTATTGAGACAAACTAGGTCTAAACCATGAGTATGGCCTAATTGTATGATCCAATCGCATGACTGGACCATGAGAATTGCCTAATCGTACGACTAATCACACGACTGGATCATTAGCATGGACCTAATGCACGACTGGACCATGAGCATAGACCTAATGCACGATTAGACCATCAGCGTGACCCAATCGCACGATTGGCAAGATCAGTATGATCCAATCGCACGATTGGTAAGGTTTCTAGGTCATTCATGTGATTGGACTTCAGTCGCACGTCTAAACCATGCGTATGGGTCCAGTCGTACGACTAAAATCCCCGAGGATATAAATATAGGCTCAGTCAGTTGTGACCCATTCATCTGTTTTTAAGCCCTCTGAAAATACCAGCAAACAAGTGGAACCCTTTTCAAATTTTCTTTGTGATATAGGGCTATTACGTGTTCAATAACGTTTCGTTGTTTGATTACAGGTAGTTTGAAGATAAAATCGTGTTACATTGAGTGCATAATCGGTTACTAACCCTAATTTATGTGTAATTTATAAAAGCTATGGTTCTTTCAAAATGACCCCAAAATGAGTATCTAAATAAAGTTAAACGATACCTAGTGCTTTGTCAGGATTAGACGAATCTAAGGACACTTAAAACACACGACTTTGATACCTATTTAACCAAAATCTACATTTCTTGGACTAGAACTATTTGTATGCGACTTGACAACCGGAAGAACTTCAATCGTACGGTTGAACCATTCGCATGATTCAATCGTACGATTGAACCAATTGGTAATTCAGCCACACTAATAGGTCAATCGGATGTCTAAATGTGCGATTAAGCTCAGTCGTATGCTCATTTGTACGACTGAGTTCATTTGTATGGTCCAATTCTATGATTGAACCAGTTGCATATGATCAGTTTCAAAGTCAAGTAATCTTATGTCTTAAACTGATCTAACATGTTGAATGGGTGTTTGTCTTTTGTGTTACAGTGAAATGGCAGAGCGGTGGACGATAAGCACCAAGCATAACATCTGTGCTTATCTGAACACAACATCAAGGAACACCGCCGAGTTCGTTGCAATTATCGAATTCCTAAACCGATCCAGGATTCACAGAGCAATTTCTATGACATGTACACCATACAGATCTCTACAGCAAGCATTTTGGGAGAATGCTATGGTAGACCATTCAATTGAGCCTTACCGAATCAGAAGCTCAATTTTCGGAGAGGCGATTGATATTGGTTAAGACGATCTATGAAGAGTATTGGGCTTGGGAGAAGATGGGGATCATCCGACTAAACTACACCCCTTAGTTATGCATGGATGTTTCATGAGGATTAAGTACGCTGGTGACATTATTGCCGGAGTACTTAACAAGAGCAACATGTGCCCGCCCTTCAAGTACTTAGCTCACGTGATTCTCAGGTGCATTGCTTCACGTCGAGGTGGCTTCGATGAGCTCAGTGATCAAATACAAAATGCATTCGTGGCACTAGTTCTGAACCATCCATTCAGCTTCTCTAAGATGTTTTTCAACTACATGAGGGAGAAGATTAAGATGAAAGGGAATGAAAGCTTCTGCATGTATCCTAGATTCCTCCAGATGATGATCAACAAGAACCTTCCTAACCTGCCAAAGAATAAAGATGGCGAGGTCATTCTCGAAGTGATGGATGACATGACACTGGGAAGGATGAAAGTTTACAGGGGAAAGCCACAGAAGCCCCCGGTTCGATGATTGTTTGGGCATCTAGCAAGAGTAGACTATGTTTCACCTAAGGGAAAGAGATGGCGTTATGATGATAGTGATCCTGATATAGAGAACGTGGTGATTCCTGATGATGATCAGGATGATGAGGATGATGATGACCATGATAAAGGTCAAGGTGGTGGTGGTGAAGCATCAAACCAATCCCAACCTGCTAAGACATTCACCGCAAAACCACTTACTCAGTAGGGTGGATCATCTGCTGCTGGGGCGTCGGAGCAGGCTGCCATCAACCCATACATCCCTATCATTGAGAATATAGGGAGATTTGACTTGGAAGAGGAGGAACTATACTCTAAGGAGGAACCTCTAGTTCGGCAGGTAGGAGGGAAATGGGTCGCCACCGACCGAGGTAAAGACACGGTGGGTGTGCGATAGAAGAAATCAGCTGGAGTGGATACTCAGGAGGCTGATCCCTCCTACACACCTGATCAGCCTACCTTAGGAACCTGTGACTTCCTCTGGCTCAAGAAAGAAAAGAATGGCCAGACCTTCTCATAAGAAGGGTAAGCGCCAGAGATTAGTGCTGATGAGCTCTTCCTTGCCCTCATAAACCTCTCCAGCTACATCCAGTGCAACTACCATAGTCTCACCTACTACCACCATCTCACTCACCACTACACAAATGCCCATACCAGCCTCACCCAAAAGAATCACAACCATAATTGCTCATACCGTATCCATTCCCAAACCTGTATACAGAACATCAACAACCAACCTATCCATCTCACAAATTGGTACCTCGACCCATCAAGTTCCCCCACTTTAGAGTTCCCCTTTACCCACAGTTGGTATGGAGGAACAGCTGGCTATCCTTAACAGGTTGGTACTCAAGCCGTTAGCTACTGATGATCACAAATCCAACCATATCAGCCAATTGACGTCAGTGAATACAGCTCAAGGACAACAGATTGCCAAACCGACTGAGAGAAATGATGCTTATGAGCATGCCTTGGTTCGAGCACATAAGTCTCTTCAAACTCAGAATCAGCTGTTGCTTGCATCCACCAAGAAGATTGATGATTTAGAGAAGAAGAACAATAAGATTATGCTAAGATTGAAAGGAAGGAATGTGGATCCTTTAAAGATCAAATGTGATGGAGATGATGATGATGACGACTATAGTGATGATGAGTCTGATGATGATGATTATGAGGTTGACATGAATGAGATGGATGAGGAGAAGGAAAATGATGAAAATAAAGATGAAGATCAAGCAGAGGGTGAAGGCAAAACTCCAACATCTCAGCAATCTGATAAGAAGAGACGAACAAAAAGGAACCAACATCAGGGAGCCTTATCCTCAGCTCCTCAAGACAAAGATCGTCAAGAAAAAGATACAAGTAATGATTAACATGTTTATGTAATTTGAAATCATATGTATTGAAATGTACTTAAATTAATGAAAATGAATGTCAAGTTATATGAAATGCAATGATGTTTATTAAACTCTGTTGTGTGGATAACTTTATCTAGTAGATAAATCTCACCAGATCGATGAACACGATGTTATACCTCTTTAGCAAATTGAGACATAGTTGACTATGATTCTTGATTTACAGAGGATTGTCAGGAGATAAGTGAGTTATGCACCAGAAGAGGGGGAGATCATTCACGACTTATCAGATGAACAGATTGTAGAGATGTTCAGGCGAAACCCTGACGAGATCGTGAAAGACGCACCAGAAGTTGATGTTATCGGCGATGAGGAATTGCATGGTATAGATGAGGTGGAAATAGAGGATGTCACATCGGATTATTATCCTCAGTATATAAATAAAGATGGAGAAGTCTTACCTGGCTTAGGTGAGATGTTTGACACTGAAACCTTCGACAAGGAAAATGAGAAAGTCACTGAGAAAGAATCGACGGAAAGGACAGCTCAAGCTGATGATACCGATGTGGAGAAAAGAAAAGCTGAGTGGGCTGCATGTCTGGCTGAGATGAGAAACCAACGTGAACCTCCAAAGCAGAATGCATACATAAAGCTATATAAAGTTAGAAGGCATCTGAAGGTATCTGGTAAAATAATCAGCTGGGCCTATTTCGAGGACTTAAATGTGTATGTTGTCAAAAGAGAAAAGGGCATAGAGTACTTCAGACATCCTCATGATCTAAAGACTCTACCAGGTTTTGAGCTGAATAGACTAGCAGGTTTAGACCTACTGTATGCTGATCCAAGAAAGATTTCAGGATGGTTTGAAAGGGCCTTAAGGAAAGAATATTACACTAAGTGGGTGAGCTTCAAACCTCAACAACCAAGGAGGTTCGTGAGCAAAACTGATGTTGATCCCAATTCAGGAATACCAAAAGTAATTTTGAAGTGAACACATCCCCGGACCATGACAAGGGATCCATTAAGGAGAATGCCACAAGACTTCACGCCTCACTTGAAATGGTGGTATTATGACTGGAGGACAGGTGAAGTCGTTATTGTATTGGATCGACAAGGAAAGATTGATACAATCAAGGTGTTTGACCAGATGTGGCTTAAAAATTTGTTTGAGGACGTTCTCTACACATTATACAAGTGGCCACTATTCTATGATACTTAAGACATAGTGCAAGCTCTTCAATTCCAGCATGTCATCAGACTGTGCTTTGCGTTCGAAATCCATGCTGGGGTCACAAAAGAAGAAAAGATGAAGAAGTTTGCTGAGTGTGTGAAGAATGTTACACGATAGATTGAACTAGGTCTAAGGGGGATTTTGTTGATACACGATGTCCCTAGTTCATTGTACTCAAATGTTTATGTCTTTTGTTCTTACATATGTGTAATACAAGGGTATTTTGGTTATATGATATGTGTTTGAATGTATATCTACTATTAATTGTGCTTCATTCTATATCATTTATAATTACATGCTTAAATGAATATTATATATGGGTTGTAGTAGTTATTTTTTAGTTCTGAGTTAATAATGATTTAGGAATGTGTTTGGCTTAGTCTTATAGTCATTCATGCTAATGGACCATGCTTATGGACCAGTCTCATGACTGAACCAAGTGATTGGCTCAGTCGCACGAATGATACATAAGACTCACTCATCCGCACGATTGAACCAATCATATAATTCAGTCGTGCATATGAATGAGTCGTATGACTCAGTCGCAGAACCATGCTAATGGCTCAGTCGCATGACTGTATACTGAAACCTATAAATACCATGTAATTCGTGGAAAAACATAAGACTTCAAATTCTTTCATACCCTAGCCGTCCAGAGAGTTCTATCTCGTCCATCCAAGTTCATAGTTTTTCCCGGATCATTTTCTAATCATTCTTAACATTGATCTATCGTTAGATTGATTCGGGTTTTCGTTCTCACTGACTGGATTGCCAATCAAATAGGATTCCGCACTATTTGATTAGGTTACGTGTTGAATCAGTTAATACTCCGTACGTACACGTTCCTAACAAGGTGCCACTACTAAAGGAAGTTCATTCCTTCAAATGATTCAAGGCCCTACTTCAGATTCCATAGTTAGATGGGAATATGACTATAATTCCCATCAACTAACTCTTTTCAGAGGGCCATAACAAAGGTTACATGTCATCTATAGCAATAGAGTAGATCTCCTCTCTACAAATGACTTGTACAAACTTCTCAGTATCACTTCAGAAAAGAACAAGGAGACTGACAAATACTTCCTTTCCTTGGTGTTAATAGTTTTGAGAAGAAGACGGAAGAGAAGTTTGGGTAGCATTAGCCTAGGGGGAGTTTGTTGGATCAGATGAGGCTGATACAACCAAAACTACACTTAGAAGACTTTGAATGCAACTGAATAAAGTCTTCTGAAGACAAAAGTGCACTTCCGAAGCTATGTTGAAGATCTTCTGAAGCTTAAAGGATGAAGAACTTCCAAAGGAAGAACTCAGTCTTCCGATACTAAGTAATTCTCCTTCTTCAGTAAAACACTTAGAAGATTCAAGACAAAGTCCTCTGAAGGACAAAGTCATGAAGACTCGCAGAAGTCTCAAAGAAGTTATCTCTTCTGAAGTATAAATGGTTTCGGAAGAACTTATTCTTCCGAAGCCATTTAACCTTTGGAAGAACTAACTATGGATCAATGGACATAGGTATGGTCTGACTGACACATGCTGTTAACTCTGATATATTGCATGGCATTTTCTAACACCCACGTAAATGACCATACTTTATTCCACTGTTCACCTTTTATCAGTTAGTATAGTTACCAACTTTAGTAAGTAAAAAAAGGGAAATCATAGACATGTCATCACTACCTAATCTAGGATAGTATTTTATCTTAGATACATTACTCCTAGCAATGTAGTATTTGTTTGGATGTAAGTTCCAGCTGGTTTTTTAAGTATAACGGGCTATAGATAGTAGTATATATAGGTTCTCAATGTAACTTATTATGTATGCTTTGTAAGAGTCTTATAACACTGATTTGAGAAGTAATATATACACGTATCTTGAAAAATCATTTTTTGTGCGCATTAACTTAGTATATTATCATCAACTTATTTAGAGATTCTGTATCATCAACTTATTTAGTGAGCTTGTGAGGAAAATATTATATTGAAAGACAAACACCGATCCTGCAAGGAGATAATCATCATAATGACTTAGTTGCATAGCTGCTTATCCAACAAGATATCTATAGCCAATAGGTTGGCTCAAGAACGCAAATGCCTACAGATGAAAAATTAAAAAAATAAAATTTCAGCCAAATAGTGTCAAATATTACTATAAAATATGAAAAATAATTCACCCAAAAATCATCACCAATCGCAAGTACAAAAGCAAATACAAACGACATATTGTACAATTTATTATATTCTTTATCTCAAACAAATGTCCAGACTAACATGTGTATATTCTTGTATAATAATAATGAATTCAAACTAATAGACCTGTTTGACCCATATAAATTATTACTTCCCTATTCAACATACTAATCGAAAATCAAGTAATAAACAAATCAGTTCAAGAATAGAGTTCGGGTCATGTGACTAATTATTTTTTCTTTGTAGCTCCTTTATAATAAAAGATAAAAACATCCTCCTAATCTGAGGTTAAACTTAGTTTCCAATCAAACAGGTCAACATCAACATGTATCTTTACATTTCTTCTTTGAAGAGGAGTAATAGAGCCCAAAAGGACAGTAATATGAATTTAAAGTAAAAAAACAATCTAAAAGTTTGACTAAGTAGTCTGTTTTGTCTGTCTATAATAGGAAACAAACTATAATAGGAAACAAACTACTCTTTAATGTTTCATGTATATAGTTTTGTTTTCAACACTTCTAAGCTTGCCTCCAAAGATATCACATTTTGTTGACAATATAAAGCTCTAAGTGCTGGTAATTACAATTATTTCGCAACAGTTATACAAAAATTATGATTTGTTTTAATTCTTCACATTAAATGTATATAATTATTTTTGGTTAGTGTTTGGCACTCCCTTACTGATGCATTAATAGAAATATATACATTATGTTTTTTAATTTCTCCATTTGTATTGATGCTAACTATTTATTGTTGTTAGCACTTACTTTCTATGCTCGGAACTACTTACTATAAATCATAGTTAAAGGGTGACTTTAGGTCAACCTCTTTCTTAAACTGATATTTATATTTGCGTTTAGGTTTTGAAAATGAAAATCTAGTTGGGTAATGTATTAATAAGCATAACTATATTGAATTTACTGAAAATGCTTATGAGGAAAGAATTTGCAATTAAAAATAATATTCCTTGGCAGCTTAGTTCATAACAACCAACTGTTATACATTGTTTTAAGAAAACAAATGCCAAGAAAAATGGGCAGTAAGAGCTTGTTCCAGTAGTAAGGTTCACATGAACATTTACTTTCCTTTATTTTCTTAATATCATTGTCAACATACTAAATTTGCTAATTGTATTATAAATAATTTAATAGTCAAGCTTTCAAACACGCTGTTCTTGTAGGATAACATATAATAGTATGATTGAAAATTGAACAGGTAAATGAATAATACAAATTACTTTAGAGGTATTGTATATACCAAAGACTCTCAAGAACGTTATCCTGAAGATGGTCTTATTGGTGATGATTTAAAGAAAGTAAAAAATGATATTAAAGCTTACTCACTGATGTGTAAGGGCTTACCTTTAGAGATCTTGACTAGATTAGAGAGTTATCACACTGGTTATACCATGTACAAAGCATTGAAGATTATCTATGAAGGTGGTAAAGACATTCAAGATCTCAAAAAGCAGAAGCTCAAGAGGCAGCTAGAGTTATTTGAGCATCTATTAGGAGAAACAATCAACAGATCATGAACAGATTTGTTCAACTTACTACTAAAATGTCAACAGCTAGCATCGAGAATGATCCCAAAGATCTAAATGATAGAATTCTCAATGCTCTTCCATCTTCATGGAAGCAGATAGTTACACTACTAAAGCACACTGAAAAGTTTCCAATGGATCTTGATCTTCTCATTGCCAAAATAGAATCTGTTGAAATTGATGAGAGTTCTAGAACAATGACAGAGCTGCATCAACCTCTCAGTATAAGTATGTTGCTTCTCCTGTAAATACTATGGAAAATGCATTTTTGGCTAAAGATGATGGTACTCAAGAAGATGAAGGTCTTCTGTTTGTTGGAGCGGGTTTCTTCATAAGTGCTCATGTCTATACACCTCAACCTCAGTCTCCTCCTAAAGCTCAAACTCCTAAACCTCAGTCTAAGACTCCATCTTCTAACTCTGTTAAATGTAGCAAAGTTAACGATGCTATTAATATCCTTTCACAGGATGAAGAGTCAAAAACAGCTTTTACTGCTTTTATGGCAAGTTTTAAAGCTTATCAAGGAAGTCATTTAACTTAAGTTGATCTTATGTTACAGATTTTTTGAGATGGATCCTGATGACATTAAAGAGATGGATTTGAACTAGCAGATGGTGATGATTGCATATAGGACTCAGAAACACTCCTATGTGAACAGGAACTACAAGCCAAGTGTAAACAAAGCTTTAGGTTTTGACAAGTCCAAGTCAAGGTGTTTCAACTACAACAACTATAGCCACTTTTCAAGAGAACTTAAAGCACCTAGGAATCAAGGAAGAAATGGTCAAGCAAGTTCTAGCACTCAAAAATATCATCAACAAGTCTTAGGAAACTTTTCAGATGCCTTATCAAAGTCTTCCCATGCCAGGACCGAAGGATGAGATAAAATCAACTGAAGAGCCAAAGAAAGCTCTTGTTCTAAGCATAAAAGGTGGCTATGACTAGAGTGCATATGTTGAACAGTTTACTGATGATTTTACATCCAGTTTAGCTCTCGTAGCTGAAACTCAGAATAAAGACTGGTCTAATGATAATGACTAGAAGGCTGATGGAGATTCAGACAATGATAATGAAGACTATGACCGGAGTGATAACTGTGACCCAAAAGAAGACTCAGAATAAATTGCTCTCATGGCATAATCTGAACAACCAAAGGTTGAACACTCATCATCTGATTCTGAGACATCATTTTCAAGTTATCCTGAAATTCCCTTTGAAGTTAGAGAAAAAATATGCACCAAAGCATGTTTTAAACAAGTTAAGCATTACAAAACTTATTCATTCCAAATATGTGATAAATTAAAACAAGAAGAAGTAATGCACAACAAATTGAAAAATGATCATAAAATCTCTGATGAAAAGATTATATCTCTTCAAACTTCATGGAACAAAACTCTAAAAGAACTTGAAATTGTTAAAAAGCAACTTGAAGAGTGTAACATCCGGATATTTTAAAAGATAAGAAATAAAGAATAAAAGTAGAGGAAAAAGAAAGAATTGCAATAAGACTCAAGTTGAGGGGTAAAAGGTGTCAAAAGGACAAAAAGTATAAAAAATTAGTGTAAAAGTGGGCATGGCCGCCCACTCTAGCCTCACATCATAACTTTCACGCGGTTTTAAAGAGAGAAGCAAAGAACTCTCGGATTTTTAAAGAAGAATGTAACACCCGTAATTTCTTTTAAGGGAGTAAAAGAATAAAATAGAAAGAGAAAGGAAGAAAACGAA
>BJCO01464453.1:0-37195 GCA_018326465.1 Flaveria floridana | reverse complement strand
TTAATAGAAAAATATTATTGGATATGGATTAAGGAACACCGGTTCGTTAATTTGGACTATGTTTACTTGAATGGTATGTATTTTGGATGTTGTTTTGGATTAAGAAACACCGGTTCGTTAATATAAATATTTGAAATTTTTTTATATTTTTTTAAATATTTATGACGTCATCCGGTTCGTAATCCGGTCCGACCAGTGAACCTCTAGGCCGTCCGGTTCGCTTTCCGGTCCGATTTTGAAAACATTGAGAAGATATTCTTTTTTTACGTTTACAAGGCTAACTATGAGACCATACATTAGGATAGTGCTCATCATTTACTTATTAATTCAAACGTCTAATCTATCATGAGAGACAAATAAAAGCATCATGCCGCTAGGTGAAGGACTAGAATTTTGCACCCTAAACGATGAAGTACATAGGCTAAAAACATCATTATTATCATCAATCAACGAGAAAATATAGAATGATAGTTTGGTAATAACTTATAACTCATATTATTATAACAATCAAGAGATCGTGTGAAAATCAAACGTTCAGGTATAAAAGTTTAAATAAATTTTAGGGATTTTAGAAAAACTTTTGTAATGGATTTACGAAAATTAAGTTTAAAAATCCTTTAGGTTTGACATGTTGCAATTCCCCTTGAAAGAGAGGGGTGCGTGCACGAACGTAGACACAGGTGATACATAGTTGTCTTCACGTGTCATAATTTTGATCATGTTTTCTATAACTAGGTCTTTGTGAAATGATATATACAAACGTTAGGAATGTAAGTAAGCATGTATGGGAACATAAAGGATTTAAAGGGATTATGTTTGGGTCTAAACACTAAGAAAACTATTTTCGTAAGATATAAATCATTGAGTTGTCTACTATAATTCACTAAGACACCATAAAGCTAACCCCTAAGTTGGTTGAATAATAGGTAAAATTTTAAATGGAAATGAGAGAGTGATTTCCATAAACTATTAATTGATCATAATTATGTTCATGGTACTATGAGTAGTGAGATATTTTAATTAGATTTTGAGATTGCATATTGTATATATCGTGTTGGTTAGGGGTGTCGTTTGGTTTGTGAATTTGGTGGCACTATAATGCGTCATTGTAGCGACTATAGTTGTGTGATCATGAAGGGACACTCAGAATTTTCACATACATAATAAATATTTTGTGACGGCAGTCCCTCCCTCCTTTGTACATTGGTCCGCCCCTGCTTAAAAATGGAGCTACTGTAGTGATAATGTGGTAGTAAAAAATTATTCAAATTGACAAATTAAATAAGGAGGAGGGGGTTAGTTAACATCAATACCATCTAATTAACTTGTCAAAAGATAAGTTATAATAATACAAAAAAAAAAAATATTAATCACATGATGTATTATGTGGAAGTGCTTGTGAATGAATGAGTTGTTATCTATAGCTTTAATAGTATTACAACTTGGATCCTTATTATAGGTGGTTGTTATTTGTTAAAATTTTATGTTAACACATGAACTCAGAAGTATGACAGAAGTGATTGTGATAGTAATAACTTATCAGTATTGTAGAAATCGCTAGACGATAGTGGGACGGTGTGGTACCGACTAGCGATTAATCAGAATTAACTGGATTTGAATTTTTATAAATACTTTTTAATTTTACATATAAATACACACATTTTCATATGTAATTTTAGTAAAAATGTTCAATTTTATATATATACACATACTTGGCTGGAATTTTCAAGTTTTGGCCGGATTTTTTTAAGTTTGCCGGAAGTCGCCGGAATCTTGCCGGAATATCTCCGGAATCACAGAGACCGCCTAGGTCCGATTTTGACCACCGTTGACCGCCTTGCGATTAAGTGGCCTATTAGCAAAAAATTACTAGGTGAGGGACCGATTTCCGATTAGTCGCGATTAATCGGCGATTAGTGCCGAATTTTACAACACTAAAACCTATAGTTATGAAAATTTACCATTTTACTTCTTTGATGTCAATATGAATTTATTGTTATATGTGTGTTTGATAGTTTGGTTGTGTAGATTGATACCTAGGGTAAGAACCCTATGGGCAATAGGCTGAGTAGTAAAGAAAATTCTTAAGATATGCGTACGTACATTTAAATGTTAATTTTTGTAGTAACTAATTACATAGCCACACGATAAGCGTGCCTAAATGTGTTAGCTCAATATTAAGTTTGTGATACAAAAGAACATAGTTTGACCATACTGGAAAGACGAAGATTCAATCATGTAGACGACCTATACATTAGAGATGGACAAAAAAAAAAGGTTGGAAAACCGAAACCGACAAGCCGACCTGCACTGACAGTTGTTAAACCGGTTTTATTCCAAACCGGCCTCAACCCGTAGATTTGGGATTTGTTCTTGACCCTATCTAGTAAAACCAGTTTTAACCTGAAAAAACTCGAACCGAACCGGTTTCAACACGATTTAAACCCGATCATTGCCTTCACCCAAACCGGTTCTTAGAAAAACCGGTTTTGACTTTTGTTGATCCAACCAAACCGATTTCAAACCAGGCTTTTTACATGTTTTGTGCACTTCTACTATACACTATAGTTTTTCAAGCTTTGATAATTCATTTAAAGTGAAACCAAAGTCTAAAAAGACATACTCATTATCGTATTCACTTTCTTCTATATAAACATGTACAAAAATCTTTACCCGAAATGCAATTTTCCTTTTTTAGGCTTCAATTATCTTCATCAATAACATTATGATGAACTACTCTTGATTAAAACAATAATAAACAAATATAATGACTAGAACAGCTAACAAAATATAATAACTAGAACAACTAACAATAAATACCCACTCTTTAGTGTTTTTTTGTTAGGTATGTTTACATATCATCTATTTGCTTTAAATACGAATGTACTCAGGGCATTCACATATCATTCATCATTTAATTATAAATCTATTTCTTAAATTATAAGGGGTTACAAATTATGAGTGAAAAAAAGAAAAAATATAACTGTTTATCTATATACTTCAAGTAATATTACTCACCCCTATAAATTTTGTAATATTTTTTAAAGTGGTTTATGAGTAAAAAAGAAAATGTAATGACAAAAAAAAAATATTATTCAACACTTGAAATGAATTTTGCAACTATTACTCACCAGTTGTGCAACTTTTAAGTGTAGTGATCATGATACCCATTTGAAAATTTGACCATAAATAAATAAAATAAAAACAAAATATAATAACTTTAACAATTAAATTTAAACCTTTTCTTAAAAAATAATTGTGAAAAACATAATTTTAAAAGACTTCTACTGATGTGTTGAGAGGGTGATAAACCAACAAACACAAAAAGGGTGTAGATTTCCTCTCAAATAAACATGCCTTGAGTTGAAAAAACTTCCTCAACAACCATCACAAGCCTGAGTTTTATGACATTTATCATTTATAATCCCAAAAACTAAAAACTGCATCCAAACACCAAGAAACTGTTTCTTAACATAAAATGTAAATCTGCAGCTTTTGCACAACATAATTCAACAACATAAAACCATCCACTAGCCAGAAAATAAACATGTTTTGGATAAAACAAAACCAAACCTAAGAGTTTATATAGCTTATGTTGATGAGTTTAAGGATATATATATTTAGGCGCCTCGAGATTCCTCTGCAGGCGTTTCATCTTCATCATGGTAGATGTTTTCAGCCATCTGCCAGATTTGGAGTATGTTGTCTTCTGCAACACTAGCAACAACCCATTCCTCGCAGGGATTCCATGAGAAATCTGAAACTTTACTTGTATGTCCACCATGGATGAACAGCAACTCTGGCGGCCCATCTTCAGCATCCTCTGGTGTTTGTTCCTGGTCAATCCTGTGTTCCCAAACAAGAATAGTTATATTAGTAAATAAATATTTAATAGTAAATGGTACAAAATATACAAATATAGAAATTCATGAGACAATACAGAAAAGAGATCCACATGATTTTGCTCAGTATGGTAATATATGAAACATATTGTGTCAAGGGGATCAGTGCAGTCCCAAGCGGTAAACACCGGTGTCACGTGACACTGGTAAAACAACTTTTATAAGTTAAAAGTAATTGATACTCGTTTCTCATGTGTTATTTGCGTATCTGACAATTTGTGACACTGATTCACTGAACATTATTAAAGAGTGACACCCATAAAAAAATCATTGGTTCGCCACTGAAGGGGACTAAAAAGATACCAAATGGGTGATGTCCTTACATGTTGCAATCCCTTGTGGGAGGCTACACCCCATCTAAACCTTATACCAAAATTAAAATCGGGTCTGCAACTTACATAAAAAAAATGCTGATGCTATGTTCCGACCTTTAACATGTATGATTTGTGAAGGTGGCAATTTCGGCCCATCTACTTATAGAAAAGGTTGATCTTAGTTATATTTCATCTCCGATGGGTAAGGATTAGCTAAAAATTGATCACACGCGTCAAAAATAGCTTGTTTTGGATGCATGAAACATCATAAATCATTTTACTATTATTACTGAAAAAATATAGCTTTTGTAAATATTATAAAAAAAAAAGTTAAAATTTTGGCAAAACAAGTGTTTCAAGTCCAAGCCAAACACTGACTGCCATTTTGCCACCTTTATTGATTGGCACCAATGAAACCTGAAGCTAATATATTCAAATCACCATCAACTTTTTTTGTTATGCATGTGGATATTTATATGTATGTTGGCCATTTGTACATAGTATAGAATGACTACAGCTTATTTAGCAGCAACACAACCTTTTTTGCAAGAAAATGTAAACTTTCAAAATCAAACGCACCTCAAAGCATAGATCTTTAAATGAAGAATTTCCCGTTAACACAAAACTACTAGGTTCGACTCTATAGCTCAGATAAATATTATGTGTTTAAAAAATGATATGGAATAGGAAAGCAATCCCCAGTACCTCAAAGCCACTATAACAAAAGAAAGATAAAAATACAACCACAATGTTAATTTGATATTCAGGTGCATACCTGCTAAGATCCCACACCATAAGTCTTCTACCAAGACAACAAGAAGCTAAAATTGTCTCACATACTGGATTCCATCCAACCTGGAACACTTCCTCCCTGTTGGTGCATTATATTACAGTTTAATACATGCTGAAAAACGAAAAATAAAAATATAGTAATAAAAAATGTAAGAACACTTACTTGTGGCAATCAAATGTATGGAGGGCAGAGTTGAGCTTACGCAAGTCAAACAACTTTACAGTCTTGTCCGTTGACCCAGTTGCCAAAACCCATTCATTAAAAGGATTGAAAGCTAAACAGTTAACCTACCCAAATACAAAAACAAATCATAAACTCTCATAACATATATGGTATTTTATGTAGAACGGGTAAAACCAATTTAAGTATCCTACAAAAGATATCCTCTTCCAAGCGAATGATCGTCTTAGAAGTTAGAACTTGAAATGACAACAATCAGTTTTTAAAGTTTGAATAAATAAATTCATCTTCTAATTATACTTTTAGATTATCCGTTTCATACTTGCCGCAGCAAAAGATGGTAAAATAAAACGTACCTATTTTACCCATTCTTTTATAGTTTTATGATTTGGCATAAACTAGTTTATTACCCGCCGCACGTTGTAGTGGCATCGTAAACGGCGTGATAAAGTATATGCTACAATTGACCCGACTCGTCTCTGAACTAAATGTACGTCAAAACAGAGAGTATTTAAAAAATTATTCCGTTGAATACAAACATACTTATATTTGACTCGACTCTTTCCCAAACAAATTTATGTCAAAACGTAGACAGACTCAAATGGTACATAAAAAGATGTGTGCGGTGGCGCCGTATGTGGCGTGAAAAAAGCATAGGTTATAATCACCCTGACTCGTAAGTTAAGGTAACTCAGATTTATATATTCAAATGAAAATGTATTATATTTAACTCGACGCGTTTTCAAACAAAACCTAAGTCAAAACGTAGACAAACTCAAAGTGCATTATATTTGACCCAACTCATTTCCAAACAAATTTTTTTACGTCAAAACGTAGACAAACGTCAAAATGTAGACCTTCTTAAAGCGTATATAAAATTAAGCATGAAAAAGTTTTATAGAACTCGACTCGTTTCTAAACAAAATCTACATATGTAGACAAACTCAAATTTATACCTACACGCGCAATAAAAATAGTTGTATTGGGGTAACTCAGAACCTTAGAAACTTAAAGAGGGTAAAAATGACATTTTACAAAGTTTTTATAGGAGTTGGGGGTGAAATTGTCAAAATGTAAAGTTGAGGGGGAGTAAAGACCAGCGGCAAAAGCCACCGACACCTTTACTTTTAAGTTATAGTAAATTTGAGACTATCACTCCTCTCAGTAATCACGCCTTCCCTTTTTACAAAACTATAGTTTTAATCATTTAATGTATTAATTCCTTAACATATTAGTATTTGCCAAATACTCGAGCAATGAGGCAATGATTGTCTAATTAACACAACTTCAAACAGCTAAACGACAACAAACCAGTAGCCCATATAATTATTACCAGTCAAATTAAACAATAACAGAATTTTGGCTTATACCACTTCCTTAAACATAAATTAATCAAGTTTATAGGGCCATTCTCTTATGGAAAAATATCTGATTTTGGTTTTATAAAACACATTGCCCTTTCATAACAATGAAATCTTGTACTTACTTCACTTTGGTGAGCCATTACACTCTGGATAGGCTTGGTAACTGATGGAGACCTGAGATCCCATATGTGCAAGTATTGGTCATCCCCACATGAACCAAATAGATATTCATGCCTCAAATGCCATGCTACATCTTCTACAACACCGTCATGAACCTGTTAAACATGATTAAAAAAATTCAAAATCTATATATATAGTGTGATCACTAATGACAATTCTATAAGCATGTAAAGTTACCTTGAATATTTGCAGAGCGTCAAGTGATTTATTTTTGGTAGTTCCATTAATGTCCCATAAACAAATTTGAGCATCATCAGAACCACTAAGCAAATGACCCTGTTTGAACTTACTCCATGATAAGCCATACCCCTCAGTGTTGTGGCCCCTTAATCTCAAATCAGGACTGCATGCTCCATCTAGAGGAGGTTTAGACGGATGTTTGCTATAATCAAATACATAAACTTCTGCACTGACAGTTTTTGTAGCAATAATAAACGAGTTTTGCGGCATATAACGAGCCCTGTTCACCTCTCCATCATGATTTATTTGCTGAATTATTTGTACCTGCAAAAACAATCATATAGAATCAAGCCAAATGGCGCCTAGAACGAAAAAACATTGCAAAAAATAAAATGACACAAGACGAAAAGCAATAACCCCTAATACTTATAAAAGTAAACCTGCAGAGAAAACCCTGAAAATACATTTCAATAAATGAGCCCGTAACATCAAACAAATAAATGTAATCAACCATAGCTAAACCTTAGTTACACTTTTATACAAAAAAAGATGTCGACATAGGTAACTATTAAACATTACATCAATGTTAATTCAAATTTAGAAGAAATAAAACATCCAAATTGATATAATTACATAGATAATCCTAAAATTACATTCAGTAGGTAAAATAAAAACAACTCAAGTCTAAACTGTCCCTGTTATATACTAAATAATGTAACCCTAAACATTTTAACATCAATCTCCACATGAAAAATACACTGAATTGTTTATCACAAACCATAAATCCATGATAAAGATTGCAAACACACACCGCAACGTCAATCATATAAACACAATATAGATCCCTAAAACTGTTCTCCCAAATTTATCAATTGAAAACACTTCAAATCACCATCAGCCCTTTATCTAAATAGAAAGAACCAGCATTTGCCCCATGTATGCATCAACAACTGGACTGCTGAAAAGATAACTGTAAACAAAAAAAGCCCTAGCATACACACACATTCAGTGAACCCTAACCCTAACCCTAATTTCAATTAAAACATCGAATTTCCACTCAAAACACAAAATCAACACCCGTAGAACACAAAAAAAACACGCCGATCTTCCCATAAAACCCAAACATCAACTCAATTATCACTCCAAACACAGAACAAAACACCAAAATGCAGCAAAAGCACAAACCTTTCCATTGGTGCTTCCAAACCCACCAAAATCAGACCGATCATCGTCATAATGACGAGCATCGTACTCCGCATCTTCAAGAGGCAACTGAACCTGAGCTAGCATAAGGTAATTCGGCTCATTCTCCGATGTGTGAGTCCCCAGAATCAGCTTCTGAACGGAGTAGTCTTTTCCGGCGGGCTCATCGCGTTCCGGCAGCCACTCGACGGTGAGCGAAGGCCACTCGAGCGCATGAGTGATGACCAAATCGTAGAGAAACGGTGTGTTCTTCTTCCAGATTTTGTACTCTTCGTTGATGAGCCTCTCCTCCATCTCCCCTCTCATGTCATCGTCGTCTTTCCCCATACAATTGGTGAAATTGCAGTGGATTTTGGTATGAATCAGAGGTGTAAAGGGGTTGAATTTGGGGGTTCTTTGAAGGGGTGAGAATCGGAGGGAAGATGGGGGTTGTGATTTTGATACGAGTGAAAGGGTTTTATGGTGTGGTGATGGGCCAAGTGTATTTGGGCCTCTTGATGTACAACAATGATGGTGTTTAGTGTTTACTATCGGAACCTCACGACGGCGGTGGACTGTGTCATGCGACAACATAGTCAGTCCTCATGTTGTGCTGTTCGTCCGTTCCACGGCGTTCACATGTTGGGACACGCCGGATGTTTTCTTTTCATTATGATGAACATTGGTTTTCGTTACATTACGAAAGAATAGGCCACGTGGAGGGTGCGGTAATTTCTAACACACGGTTGATATGTTATCGGATCATTAAACGGATTTCCATTGGCATACATTAAGATAAGTTACATGGCGAACCAAAAGTAGGGTGCGGCAATGTTTACGTTGTGGTTGATTGATAGGGAATCGGATCATTAAATGAATTTCCATTTACATGCGTTAAAATAAGGAATTAAATTTACAATATTGTGATATGGGTTACCATATTGAAGGAGGGTCCGTGTGTGCGTAATTATTGACACGAAAGCAATGAATTAGCCTCTACTTTGATTTGTGCGAGGTTTCAAACAACGGTACGATTCGTATTTCTGTAAATTGTGTTGAGTTATATAATTCACACCTGTTGAAACATGAAATTATCATGCATGCATATTATTGCGCCCTATTCTGCAATACTAGGTAAACATGTATCAATCATGTATAAACTTATTTACCCTTGAAGTAATGGTTGTTAGATGTTGTGCAATATATAACAATTTGTTACACGTGTTAGAGTATTTGCATATTTGTTTTAAATGTATATTGTGTTTTC
Source organism: Flaveria floridana (assembly GCA_018326465.1). Taxonomy (NCBI): domain Eukaryota; kingdom Viridiplantae; phylum Streptophyta; class Magnoliopsida; order Asterales; family Asteraceae; genus Flaveria; species Flaveria floridana. The sequence goes on along the minus strand of BJCO01464453.1, from coordinate 27,833 downwards.
TATGAGGTATTCAAGTTTAGTTAATGGTTTTCCAAATGTTTGTAGATTAGAGGACACGGAAGACAACAATAGAAAGAGATGAAGTTGAAACCAAGTCGAAGGCAATGACATCACCCTAAGATCTTTATGAAGTTCAATAAGATCTTTAGTTTTAGTTACGCCTTTACATGACATCTAGCATGTAGTTAATAATTTAAAATATTATATTTAATATTTTATTATTTATATATAACGAAGTTTGAGCTTCCTGTAACTTAAAGTACACATGTTGAAGGCCTATAATGTGTATAATGTATATATGTTATTATTTGTTTGTAATATATATATGATTTCTAAGAACATGTGTGGCTAAACGATATTAGTCGCATGAGAATGTCCATAATAAACTATAAACTGACTTGAGATTTAATAAATGTTTGTATAGATGCCTAGATCTATAACAACCTTTGTATCACAGTCTCGCTTTATTTGTCAACTTGTATTACATGAGCACGTTGTCGGTTCATTTATCTTTTATTAGGGTTGGGCCTATATTCATGCTTGTATGTGTTGTTTTAAGTGATAAATGAGTAATCAAGTAGAAAATTGTTGATGCACCTTTTGGTACATTTAAACATACAAACGTACGTACTTGTCCTTTTAAGAACATTTCCAATGATTTTATTTGTATCACTTGGAATAAATGTATTCTCCTTCCTGTATAAAGCCTATATAAACACAACAAAAGTTCTTTTTAACTTGTACTACAAATTGATAATAAAACATAAGTCAACACCACCCTGAAGAAGGTTCAAGATGCATAATAAAACCAAGATGTCGATCATTCATTATGTTTCTACCATGATCATGTAAGGTATGACACCAGTAATCGATTAAAAACAATAAAATAAGTAAATGGTGCAAATTAAGTTTCTTGGGCTTTGTTTAGGGTAGAACAAGCAACGCAATCTTTCATGTAGACGAAGACTCCCCTTGATCATCATGATTTCCATCATTTTCTGGTGAGGTGCGTCCACCATTTTCCGGTGAAATAGATGCATCTTGTGTTTTCATGCTAGAAGATGAAATTGACTCACTTAATTCAAGATCCTTAGGTGACAAGTTAAGGAGCATCGCACCATGAATAGTCTCGTTTTCAGTGGACATCAAATTGTTTCGCTGACTAATTAGCATTTCTCTAGCCATATTCTCCCTCATAAATTCCTCTGGCTCTTCACACATCATGTCATATAATTGTTTGTGAAGCCGCTCTATTGGTGATAAAACGATTTGGTCAAGGTTGGTTCTTCTACGCCTAGGAACATTCTCATAATTTGGCTCATTTTGTCCTGCAAAATCAATAAAAACATGCTAGTAATTATATGGTATCACTACGACTATATATGAAAATTTAATACAAAATTTATTTTTAAAACATATTATAACGATAAGATATTATCAATAACCCTAACATATTTCATGTGATAACAATTTATATCATTCTCGGTTTTTCTCAAAAAATGTGTTTTACTAAATCAAAGTCTTATTTTTATACTCTTGACTTGTTGTACACTTACTTATAACAAAGTAAAATAATTAACATTCTCATCGAATTAGTTAATGATCTTTGTTATGGCTCCGAATTGATTATTAGTGTTTCACTAATGGTGTTATATAAAAACTTTCATGTTTAATGAGTTTACATTTATAGAAGAATGAACATACATAATAATATACAATAAAACACTCTAAAAATACTCACAAAGGTAAGATAAGTATAAAGAAGGTAATATTCGATTCCAACCTGGTCACACAAATAACTAATTGAATCACAACAGGTTAAAATCAAGCGGAATCAATTATTCGGGTTTTGGTTTTAAGAAATTCAATACAGTTAAAGTAATGAAAACAAATTTATAGATTTAATCCATTACAAAATCAAAAAACTATAAACCCGAACCAGTTGTTAAAAATGAGGTTTTATGGTTCGATTTTAAACATATTATGATCGAAGAGATTCTCAAACTATGGGAACAAACCCCAATCCATGAACACACTAACTCAATTTAAAAACTCATACAAAACAAATACAATTGGGCCTCTTAGTGAAGCGTATAAACTTTCATAATGTAATGAAGAAAAACAAAGGAAAATCAAAAGTAACATAAGATGAGAATATTAGACATAATTTGTTAGACTTGCACATGCCCGATGACATGATTGGTAATAAGAGTTTTTGGAGAATGTGGATAATTTGTTAGTAATTTTTAAGGATGCATCTTAACTTGCACCTCACTTGTCTTGCCTTATTAGTCGTAAGTGTCAGCTTTAGCTAGTTTAGGCGTGCTTTTAGTTTATATGTGCTTTTAGTTTTATTGTTTTAACAGTGCTTTTTAGTTAAACGTGTCTTTAATAATAGGCGTGCATTTAGTATTACTGTATTAGTGACCCGACTACTTTAGTGGTAAAGGACTTATAGACATCCGATTATTCTGTCGCTTGTTAATGTTACACAAATGTAAGCTTTGTGTTCATCTTACCCTCCCATCACTTGGTATTAACTAGATAACACACGGTATATGTATATTTGATTATGTACAATTTTCCCCCTCATTGTTTCTATCTTATTAACATTTGGCTTGTAATATTTATTTAGTGGAAATTCAAACTATGCACAACACAGAAGGTAGTCTCTTCAAAATGGTCTGAAACCGATGACATACGTTATCCAATGAACTCCAGTTCAAATTCAATCATCACAACGTGATATCGACAGATTTAGAACGAAGATAATCGCACAGGTAAGCAATATCCCTAATTAATCAACTACTGTTGCTGTATTTCGCTAATTTCCTGAATGAATACGAACTATTCAGTGTTAGATCTTCAAATATCTTAGTTTCGATGATTAGTTTGGTTGATTCATAGCTAGTTAATCTGATCTTGATCTTATCGTAGCTCAATTGACTAAAACTGTTGATCAGGGTTTTTCATTGTTACCAGGTGCGTTTGCATCATCGGGGAAGTTTGAGGCTGTTTGATCGGGTTCTTCCTTAGCAGGTAATTCACTGATCCGTATTTTATGGTTCATTGCATGCTTTGGGACATAATCGTTCAGTGTTCCTCTTGTTCTCCATCTGGAGCCACATGCATTGCATAGCACTGGCTTTTCAGGTGGTCCGTTTCTCCATAAGGGAGTGCCTGTTTGACATCATGGTTCATTAGTCTTTTGGGGAATTCACTTCACAGTTCACACTAAAGTATGATACAGATGTTGATAATCATGCTTCATATGTGTGTGTGTGTATGCATTGTGTGGAATAAGAGACGAATATGTGAGGAATAAAGATTGAAATCATGTCTAGTATTGTTGAATGTCAACTATGTTCGCACAAACACTTCACTGCTTTATATAAAACCTATGAAACTGTTTCACTTTTGTATGTCGTGACAAAATGAACTAATAGTTACAAACAATATGCTCCCTTAGAAAGAAGAGAAAAAGTTGCAATGTTTGACTCGACACATGGCTTGATAAAAGCCGTTAACTAAATCAGATGTTTATTCCTCGATAAGTCGAAATTCGGAAATTTTGTAAAGCACAATGAATCCCACAGATATCTTATAATGGCCACTTACAGGCAAGCTGGCAGATTTACATTGTAATCATTCCGAAAAAGAAAATATTGTGTTTCCGCGAACATGTCAAATGGTAAGTGTTGCAATTTTTTTGGGACTGAGGGCGTAATTAAAATGACACAAAGGATATATATACTAAAAGAATAAAGCAAATTCTTAATGTTCATATTTTAAACAAAAGACTAAACTATTTTGTGATAAATGAATATTAAGATTTGCCTCTCCCAAACAAAGTAATTTTTTTGAGATTGAGCATGATATGTTATAATAATACATATCTACTTTGCCAAGAGAGATAAATAATGGGTAAACACAAGTTTAGCTTTTCATTGTTCATAAGAAAGGATATAACACAATAACCGTTAAATGTAATCTAGTACTTGGTACCCATTTGATCCTTTAACATCCTATAAATACCAGAAACTGTTGAAGCCCTTATAAGTTTCATACACTCATGCATCTGTGACCTGTTATTGATCTATCTCACCAAATGAGGCACACTTTATTCCTTTGTTGTGTTAACTACCAGAGGAATTGTGAATGTTGGAGCTTTAACATGAGGATACAAATCATACCGGAGGTATGTTCAGGGCATGATAAATAGGTGCATGAAGTTGAAAACTTAAAATGACATGAAATTAGGAGAGGTAAAACTTTAAAAGTCTTTAGTGAGTGCACAAAAAAAAATCTCTCTCATCGTGTTAAATAAAATAGAATTACTTGTTCCTAGCATAGATGCCAATACATTTTTTAAGTTATAGACCCAAAAACCATGAGGCAAAATTTCAAATGTTGAGATAGGTTACTTTCAATTGATCAATATTCTTGCCAAATGAAGTTATACCGTCATGCTATATGCATATAAGTATCTGGCTAAACACACATATACATTATTATATACAATATTTGGCTGGACATGGAAGTATTCCCCAAAAGAGGAATCTGGTTATATAAATTATTACATAACCATTTTAGTACGATCAATAAACACTAGAAAAGTAAATACGAAGATAAATTTTATAAAAATGAAATTGAACTACTTATGCAAAAACCAAATCAGGAAAGTCTTACTTTTAATTCCACAATGGTAGCACGGTCCTTCTTTCACCATTCTATCCGACTCCTTGGGAAACTTTTACTTGATTACCTAAAACTCAATGTTGCAGAAAACTGAAGCAACCAAAATAAACACAGAAGGAACAAAGGGTTAAAAATTACAAGTTCAATTTTTGATAGACTTACCTTTGGTCTCCTGCTCTCCTTTCTTGATAATGGTTCTCTTTTTTACTTTGGACATAGTCACGCAACAAACGAAGTTGTAGGTACAACTCTTAATGACAAAATAGGATTACATATTATGAAAATAGCCATTAATGTTTTTATGGAATACATTAATTTGGTTTATAATATATTTCATATACTTATGCATTTACTCATTTACAATCACTTTCAAAGAAATTTAAATAATGGCCATTTCTGCATTAAAGTTAATTTTATTAAACCTTACCAGCATCTTTGTAAACTTTAGTTATCTTCCTTAGAAGGATTTGATATTTAATAAAAAAACTCTCTAGGCTGGAAATAACCTTTTTCCATTAATGATCAGTTGACTTTGACCTATAGTTAATATTTTCCTTTTGAATTTTTTATAACAAAATTTTAACAAATCTCTTAGGTACATTTTCAGTTTTTAGGTGGAAAGCTTTCAAGAATCTACCAGCAGAGATTCTTCTGTTTTTGCCAAGTATAATTGTAAATAAGTTGTCATCTTTAAATAGATCTTGAAAGATACTAGATAGACAATACAGAACCTATTTGAATTCAGTTAAATTGTAATAACATCCGCTTTCTTGCTACGAGATCAAGGAGACATGTTTATCACATTTTAAGCTGCATTGCATTTGCAGGCTATTTAAATTAAATCGTGCATACTTTCAATCTAGCAACATTTGCTAGCACATAACTAAATAAAATCGTAAGTTATGTTCCAATTTCTGAGAAATCTTTATTTATAGTAACTTATATATGTTAGCAAAATTTTGGAAATTAACATGATGCATTATGCAATTTATGAATGTCACTGACCTTCTGATAACCGTTTTTTCTTAGTTACATTCATCATCAGGATGGTGTGAAGGTCAGAAGAATGGCTTCCATAAGAAGGCAGCCTAAGGCTGTTTTCATGGCCTTTGGGACAAAAGGCGATGTGTATCCAATAGCTGTAATTTACTTCTTCAGCTCCAAAAATTAGACCGTTTCATTTCTCATTTGCCTGTATTCCTGTAAATATTACATTTGAATTTTCTAAAAGCTTCACAGTATATCCCCTCATGATAAAAACAGGACCTTTTCCAGTTCTCCTTTTGTTCCTAAGTAAACAAGAAATGGATGTTGGGAATTAAAAGTGCTTACGTGGTGAAGAATAAATCATTCAACCATACTAAACCCTTATCTTAGGGTTAAATTTTAGAAACATGATTCTGAAATATTCATGGAAATGTACCTGTTATTTGCTGTATTAAATGTTTATTGATGCATATTCATGTTAGTAATCTGGTAAACAGTAAAACATAGCCAGAGAGGATGAAAAAAATTCTAGTTCTTAGCCGAGTAAGGAGAAGTGAACATCAACATAAACTGTAAATAAGGCTCAAAGTGTACTAGTGAAAGGAAGCTTATGACTTGAATTTATAATATTTTAAAGCAAATACTGACTATAAGTGCATGCTTTGATAGTAGAAGATAATTACTCCAAAAATACTCTATTTTTATGAAGTTTGGTAATTTATTGGTGCGTGTTCAAATTCCTAATGTTACATGTTCAACAAAGGAAAGTTTGTATGAAAAAATGTTACTTACCACATGTCCAGTTGTGGTTGTTAAAGGACATCGATTTAAATCAAATATGATCTTATTACTAATGATGTGCTATCTTAATTTCATTTTATTTTGTACCTGTCACTTTCATTTAGTATATTAACATTTTTATGCTAATTACATGATACTTCTTGAAATTTATCTGCAGGCAATTGCCGCAGCATTTGCTTGTGACCAGGTGCAATACCATGTGGTATTTATAACACATTCTGCACATGAGGTATGTTCAATACATGCTGGCTGTAGCGGTATAAAGTCTAAAGATTATCCTTCTGAAATATGTTGCGCATGTCTGTATGATACCCGTTCCTTAAATATGTATTAATGAAAAGATATTAGCATAATAATAATTTCAGAACAATTGTAGAAAGCTGAAGTTAATATATTTTGCAGCAAAATAGAAATTAAGACATTTATGGAAGGAATTTTAGTTTTCATACTGCAACATGCTCAGTATGCCCTTTTTTAGTGCAAAATCAATATGATTTAATTCCATTTGTTATTGGCAGGACATAAGGGAGCATTTAAGCAGAAATAAAGTTTTGTGCTTTTCTGTTTCATCTCCTCCTGCTCTTTCTTCCTGCGAACCTAACAACAATTCAGGTCTTATTGTCACTGTACTCATTTAATTTATAATAGAGTATCTTTTTGTTGCAAAAAGATAGCAGCTCTGTAGTTTGACCAGGTTTTTGTGTCTGTTTGGAGTTTCCAGGTTGTGTGCAGTTCTCCTTTCAACAAGAGAAAAGAAAAATTACAAGAGAACATAGACAAGAATGTGTTGTCATATTTGATAATATCTTTGGTGATGTCCCGAGCATGGATGGCGATCTAGTCATAATAAACTTTTTTGCATTGGTAATTCACCTGGCACCTAATAGGCAACTTAGTCTGTACACATGAAATATACCAATTTTATATGTGGGAGTGTGGGACTGTTGCTTAAATTTGTTAATTGTAAGGTTTCTAATATCCTGATCTTTTATGCTACCCTTTTTTAATGCAAGTACTGTACACCAGTTCCATATTTGATTACCTTTTTTTTGAACAATTTCTAGTACCAGGAAAATAATCCAAACCTACATGCTGCAGGATTTGAACCCACAACCACTTGATTGAGGAGTACGCCATTAACCATTTTCACACTTTTCTTGAAGTTTATGCTGTTCGTAAAGTAAATAACATTATTTATAGCTATTTTCTTGAAATGAACTTATTATAGACTTAGCTAGAAAAAGTTAATTCACATATGTATTTTCCTATGCCATGTTCATAAATATCTAAGTCACCTTTTGTTACAGGTATGATGATTAATCTCAACTGAGCAACAGTACTGTCTTTATTTTGCAGGAAGGTTGGAGCCTGGCTGAGCTTTTTAATGTTTCCTGTGTGGTAGCAGCTCCTTATGTTGTTCCTTATAGGTACAGTTGACTTTCTTTATCAATATAAAATCATGCAACTTGTTATAGGTGTGTAAAGTCGAACTGTTGCTATATTTACCGTTGGAAATTGGATCAGAAACACAATTCAGCACTCGGTAAATTTTTTGAAGAAGACAGCCCATGACTCTAAAAATTTTATTAATTGAGAACCATGCAGAAAATCAATACAAGAGTTGGGTTAATTGGGTTTTGTTCACGGGTCATTTCGGGTCAGCATGTTGTAGGTCAGGAGAGTAGATGATTCAAGGGGTAAAAGGGTCAATTATGAGTGCAATTGGACGTGGGATGTGGAAGAAATGCTTGTTAGTTTTTACTTGTTTTTAGGCCCAATTTACTACTGCAAGCTTCATTTTGTTTGAATAGGTCTCTAGGTTGTTTTCTTATATATATAGCATAAATTGCATTCTATTGTAATTGTACTCAAGAAATAAACGTACACAAGATTTTCCATAGTGTGTGTTTGTGTTTGTCAAGGGCCTGAACCAACATTTGGTATCAGAGCCTAGGGTTCGTGAAGACGGTGGAACCGGTTTGAGAGTCGACCATCAAAGGATGTAGCCCTTTGCTGCAGGGCAAGTGCAGCAGGGAACCGGGCTGTTTCAGGACTGTTTTTACAGCAGCAGCAGGAGCGTAAAGGTGTTTCGGTTCAACCTTTGTCATGGTGGAAGTACTGTTTGGGATGATGGGTGTGGCCGGTGATAAACATTGGTATTCCAGGGCTGTTAGAGGTGATCAAAGAACCTTTGATTGACTTGTTTCGTGACAAGAGGAGACCAGGGTAGGTGCGTGAAAAGCTGGCAGAAAGGATCCGTCAAAGCAGGTGGCTTTGGATTCGACTTTGTTTGGCAAATGAAAGAAAGCTTTAAAGGTGGTGTGACCTTGTTTTCTTGGCCGGTGGAGAGGCCTCTTTAAACAAGTGCGATCGGTGAAGATTATGGTTGTCAAGATAAGAAGAAAAAAGTGAGAGATTGAAGAAACTACACGATCATGAACATTATGGCGTCGGAGTTCAAATCGGGTGACTTTGGATGTGGCCGGGGAAAAGGTCGTCGATCCGTGAAAAGTCAAGATATTAATGAGTGGTTCCAACAGGATGCCATGTGAGATGTTACAAGTGTGATGGATTTTATTCGGGTTGAATCGATAAGACTTTGGACGTGACAGAGATGAAAGTCGGGTGTTTGGGAAAAGTCGATAAGGTTCGAGATAAAGACTGTTTTGATGGTGATTCGGCTGCTGTAAACGAGCGGTGTGAAAAAACAGATTAAGGGGGTGATTGTTGGGTTAATCGGGTTTTGTTCATGAGTCATTTCAGGTCAGCATGTTGTGGGTCTGGAGAGTAGATGATTCAAGGGGTAAAATGGTCAATTATGAGTGCAATTGGACGTGGGATGTAAAAGAGTTGATTGTTAGTTTTTACTTGTTTTTAGGCCCAATTTACAACTGTACGTTTCATTTTATTTGAATAGGTCTCTAGGTTGTTTTCTTTATATATAGAATATATTGCATTCTATAGTAATTGTACTCAAGAAATAAATGCACACAAGATTTTCCATAGTGTGTGTTTATGTGTGTCTTGAAGGGCCTGAACCAACAACAAGACACTCCTATTTATACTACAAAAGACTTTATCACCAAGCTTCCTAAACCAACTCAAATACAAACTAAAAACTACCAACTTAACCAAATATAAAGAATCCAAAAGAATAGTTCGATAATCATGACCAAATTAAACCTTTAAATAAGAACTATAACTACACTGGAACTCCTTGATATGCAGCTGCCATAATCTCAAATCTCGACCCATAATCCTTTTTTCACATATAACTTTATCAAGATTAAATTTAATATTCAAATCTTGTTTTTATTATCTGTTTTCTTTCATCCAGGATAAAGCAACTCTTGTTTATTTTCTTTTTGTTTGCATGTGTCTGCTGCTCATATTATTCCATGTGCAGTGCTCCTTCGTCGTTTGAACGGAAATTCAATGAAGAACTTCAACTTTTGTACAATTATCTTCAAGCGGCTTCAAGTGATGAGGTGAAGCTCAAATTCTCCAATTCATGGACATATTTCTTACTTAAAATAGTTTTCTTGTATATAATCTCTCTTCTTTATTTTGTTTATTCCAAATTTTACCTTTGACTTGTTACTTTGCAGTTTTGCTTGATAGTTGGTGCCATAAAGATCATTTAGAGTTCATTTTCTTACACATTCAGTTTAACCATTTTCTTACAGTAAAATCCATTGGCGCCGCCCCCTCTCTTTTTTTCGTCGGTAGTGTAAATTTTTGGTCCGACAGTGTAAATTTATATATATATATATATATCGAGTTCGCCCTCCCTAAAAAAAATTAATTTCACCCCCGCCCCCCTATGGGTGTGTTCAAGCTCCGCCACTGGTAAAATCTATCATGTGACATGAGTTAATTTAGTCAGTGTAGTTTCTAATTAAATCATGAGCATGTCTAAATTTTGAACCACTTGTGTAGTATATTTTAGGACTTAGTTTTTCACGCCTATTCCATGTCCTGTATTATCTTTTTTAGTTGATAAAACTTGATATGAAAGACTTCACTAACAGATGTATGATATTTAATTTTGAATTAAACAAGATTTCTTGGAAAGATGTTATCCATTGGATGTGGCCTCTATTTACTGAGGACTGGGGAGCATGGAGAGCTACAGAGCTAAAGCTGAGTCCCTTGCCTTTCACGGTATGTCCTTACTTCCATTGATTTCCTTCTTCATTATATATTTTAGAAAACTGGGTAGTACTAGAGAATATAAACCAAGTTTATATAGTATATTCTCTGTTGAGCCCAGAATCGATTAACAAAACAAGATTATATTAGGATGAATAACTTGATTTTGGGTTTTGCATAATAGTGCAGAGAACCCATGATGAACACAGTGGAAGAAAACAACAATTTACACACAATACACACTATGTTCATACATGAAATTGGATACATGTGTGGGTATTTATACCCAAGGATTCGGTGGTTAAACTACCAACCAACAAGGGTAGTTAAATAACTAACTAACCATAACTAACTTTAAGTAACTATAACCGTAACTATCCTAACAGTTTTGACTTTCTTATTTGACCTTTTAATTACATAAATTTCTTGATTAATTCTCAGTCCAACATTCTCATCTATCAAAAATGGAAATGGCTATGGCTTTCTCTAGAGGTGGCATAAAAGTGTTGGTGGGTCAGCCCAACATGATCAGCCCATTTTGATCTGTATTAGTAAAAGCGTGTTTCAACCAAAACCCATTTTGACCTGTTATTGTAATAATCTAGTTTTTAATTCTAATCAAGGCATTACTTACTAATAGAAGGGACAAGAAATTGTTTTTGTTCAATCCAACCTGGGTGGCCTGTGTTTACCCGATACCAACCGGCAACCTGTCCATCTGGTCATCTCTAGCTCTATCCTTTGCAATGTATGCTGCCTTGTTCCATTTTTTTATCTGGATGTTGATTCAGTTATCTTGTTGTCTCTTCATGCATTCAGGATCCAGTCACAAGTCATCCCGTGTGGCACAGTAGGCCTTCATCTCCTTTGCTACTGTAAGATCAAAGCCATGGTTATAGTTATTATACGAGTTCAACTTCACGAAAGAATAAAATGTGCATATTGCTACTTTATTTGTTCTCTCTTTATGTTCACTTTCTAAGAAAAATACAACACATGTATTTATTTATTCTAATTTTAGTCATTTCATCATAACAGGTATGGTTTCAGCAAAGAAATCGTAGAATGTCCTGGTAGGGTAATTTCTCTTGATCAAAATCCTCCTTTTTGGTTACTTAGCAGGATTTTGCAATGTTACAATGTCTAATAGGAATTATCAATTCTTCCACATCATGACAGAGTTCCAATTAATTATAGAGCTGCAAGGATGTTTAAGCTTATTTATTTGAGGGCTAATTGCATTAAAAGGCAACATCTTTATTTTCCACAGAAAACCATTAACTTTAAAACAAATAGAAACCCTCAAGCTTTTAAATATTTTCAGAATAAACCCTCAGTTTTTCAAAATTTTGATAAAAAGCGTCAAAGGATCCAAAAACTTTCAGAAAAAAACTCTGTTTACTTTCTTTTACATCGCAGTATATTGGCACTAATGTGGTAATTTAAAGCCAGTTACCTGCTCTCATGGTTGAACGTTATCATAAATCAAGTATATATTTAGAGTTTGAGATTTTTTTTGAGATTTTTTTCTGGGGAAATAGCTGGTTACGTGAAATAGAAATTGGACTAAATCTGGTTACCTTTCTAAACAACTTTGCCTATATATGACCATGGAACTGTATCGTAAATGAAAGTCTCCGTCTTTCTCAGATTAAGTCTACATGTGTGCATGTAACCCAATATTTTAAATTAGTTTTTTTTGCTAGGTGTGTCTTGTAATGACTGAATATCAGTTGCAACATGTCATTCAACTATTAAGTGTTCGCCTTTTCATTGCTTTAGGTTACTGGCCTTCAAATGTTCATGTTTGTGGCTTCTGGAGTCTTCCTATGGCATGGCAGTTCTCATGCAACAAATGTGCAGAAATTTCAGTCTTGACCTCTTCAGAGAATTCTAATGTGAAAGCTAACTTATGCTCAGCTCACACTGAGCTGCAACACTTTTTATTTGCTCCAGAATCACTACCGCCTGTTTTCATTGGTTTGAGTTCTATTGGAAGGCAAGTTTTTTAAGTTTACTTAATAACAACTACCAAAGGGCTGGTAGCCTAGCAGTAGGTGTGTAGAAAAGGTGTTTCTTCCCACGGTAGACAAAGGTCTAGATTTAGGAGTAGTTTTAGAGGGTGTGTGAGTTATTCGTTCAAAGAAAACTTAATAACAGCTAACACATTAGGACTTGGACACCGGCTTTTTGCCATCTGTTTCACCCTTCAATAGCTAACCTTGTTATCATTAAGGGTTACACCGCACTACGTGGGGCGGATTGGCCAAACACATCTTTTTCCAAAAGTATAGTTTTTTAATATGAATCATCATTACAAGAATTATATAATTTCAATTTCAATAATCCCTTAGTTTTGTATAATATAATGATTTATGAGGTTTTAAGCTTTCAAAATACACTTTAGGCAACTTTGACCCCTTTGCCCTATTAGAGATAAAACATAACCCAAATCTACCCATTCATAAGTAAAGGTAGATGCCCGCTATAGGTTATATTTTATCTATCTAGCCATTATTACTTCATTTTAATACTCCTTGACACCTCAGCAAAGCCGATGTTTTTAGATAAGTAACTTTTGTACTCTTGGTTCCACTCTTGCAATTTCTGTTCCATTTATGATTATGACTAGATGTGGCAATTTTGGTCCATTAATTTATAAATGGGTGGATTTGGGCGATGCTTTATCTAAAACGAGTTAAATGAAAAGAAGTTAAAAGGGAACAGGCCTAACATGTTTTGAAAGTTGCCCAATGCCTTTTTCTAATGTTTGTAACTTCCTACCTCGTTTAACTCAAAGAGTACATAATTACTCTTCATGTAATCATAATTAACGCTTTCATTATGGATAAGAAGTTTAGAAAAAGGAAAAAAACCGTTTATAGAGTATGGACTAATCTAATCCACAATTTAACCTACAGTAATATTGATTCATTTCAACATGTTACCCAACCCGCCCATGTTACCGAATCTTCTATTCTGAAACACAATACCCTTCTGTCGGCAGCATGGGCTTAATGAGAAAACCTCAATTGTTTCTTCATGTCCTTCAAAGTGTTCTAGATGCAACAAATTACCGTTTTCTCCTTTTCTCATCTGGATATGGATCCTTGGATGCTGCAATACATTTGATTGCTGCAGAAACATCATCACATTCAGAAAAAACAGAATTCTTCAGGGACGGAATTTCTCTCTTTGGTGGCCGGCTTTTCTGTTTCTCAGGGTAAGCATTCTTACCTTTGCTGTCTGCTTAGATTATTGTTTTTGAGTATTCGGTCAACTTGAAATAACATCTATATTGTAAAATAAATTTTCTTTTCTAGACATACAATCTGCTTGTTTGTTCTTAAAATTTAAATTAATCAAGCAATGAAACATTTTCATGTTGGGTGTAGGCTTCGGGTGGTTTAATTTAGAGCAGTTGGGCTCGGCCGGCCCAAGTTCTAATTAGGCCTAGTTTAGTTAGATTATTAACTAAAGGGTTTTACCATAATTGTAGTCTATATATATTCCTCATTGTACTTGTAATTATTATCACTCAATAAAAGAAAAACCCTAGTTGCCCTAAGAGGACGTAGGTTGCACACCGCAACCGAACCTCTATAAATCTTGTGTCTCTGTTTATTGTTTATTGTTCACCATTCGTGTGTTTTAATACCAGTTTGATCTTAACATTTCATTCCAAGTGAGTGCATATTATGAAAGGTTTTAGTCAACAAAAGAAAAATGTTCTTTAAAGTTCCAAGCTAAAATATAACCAAGGCGAAAGTTAACTACGAATTGCATGTGAGTCGCTTGGGCAACGTCAATGCTATACTTGACTAATAGAGAGGGCTCATATTCAAAGCTAAACTTACAGAAATTTGGTTCTACTGCAAAAACTTGATTCGTAAATCTGATTTTGCTTGATATATAATTATATTTAGGGTAAATTACGAAAATGACCATTTGACCAAATCGAATTACTAAAATAATCGGTCAAAAATAAAGTTTATTAAATAAACAACCAATCCTATCGCTCCACGTGTCCATCTCTCGCTGACATGGTGAGGCATTATGGGATTCCCTCGCCCAGAAAAGCGTGCCAGCGAGGGATTATGGGAATCCCTCGCCCACGTGTACATCCCTTGCTGACGTGTTTATCCCTCGCTGACTCAGCGAGGGATTATGGGAATCTCTCGCCCAAAATTACGAAAATGCCCCCCTCACCCATAATTAAAAAAATAAATATATATATGTTTTTAACCAAAAAAATCCGTATTTTTAATTATTTATTGTTTTTGAATACATAAAAATTTAATTTAATTTTATTTTCACCTATATAATGCAATGTTTACCTTAACAAAGTTATCAAATCTTACATTCTTCTCAACCTTGTTGTTACTTTTTTCTTAAAATTCTCTCAAATAAGGAAATACCAGTTAATATCATATTATACAGTAGTGGTAAATGACATTTTATAAACGGTGTTGAAGAGTATCTACGAATGTCATTACCACACATTTAACTTTTAATGGTAGATACACTTCAACATTGTTTACAAAATAACATTTACCGCCACTGTATAGTATGATATTAATTGATATTTTCTAATTTGAGATAATTTTAAAAAGAAAATAACAAGAAGGTTGAGAAAAATGTAAGATTTGATAACTTTGTTCAGGATAAACATTGTATTATATAGGTGAAACTAAAATTAAATTAAACTTTTATGTATTTAAAAACAATAACTAATTAAAAATACGGATTTTTTGGGTTAAAAACACATATATATTTATTTTTTAATTATGGGCGAGGGGGGGCATTTACGTAATTTTGGGCGAGGGGTTTGCATAATCCCTCGCTGAGTCAGCGAGGGATAAAGTCACGTCAGCGAGGGATGTACATGTGGGCGAGGGATTCCCATAATCCCTCGCAGGCACGCTTTTCTGGGCGAGGGATTCCCATAATCCCTCACCATGTCAGCGAAGGATGAACACGTGGAGCGATAGGATTGGTTGTCTTGTTTTATAAACTTCATTTTTGACCGGTTAGTTTAGTAATTCGATTTGGTCAAATGATCCTTTTCGTAATTTACCCTTATATTTATCAGAGCATCTCCAACGATGCTGAGGTGGAGGCATCCGAAAAAACAAATGAGGGCGGGAACCACTGGAGTGGGCATCCAAAAGCAAACGACCCTTCTGGCATCCGAATGTTTGGATGAGCCTAAATGCTTGGGTGGGGACCACACACACACAAACAATATTAAAATATATATTTCTTAAAAGGGTTTAGGGGTGTATGAACTTTGAACATATGGATATTGTTGGAGTAAAATCAGGGTTATGAAGGATGAGTGGAAATCTGATGTGGCGGTGGTATCTTGTTTTGGGGTGTTTGAACACTCTTATTGTTGGAGATGCTCAAAGCAGATACACCTTAAAACCCGTAGTTGCAATTTCTTCTTTTATGCCAACTATGACTACGGATGTAACCCTGTTTATTTTCTGTAGAAACTAGGAAGTTTTAATACTTGCCTGATTCCTCATTCTTTCTGAAATTAGTTCTGTACCTTACAAGTGGCTGTTTCCGAAATGTGCTGCCGCTATTCATCACGGTGGTAGGTAAGCTTACTGGTTCTCTCTCCGTATTGTAATAGTTTTTATAATTCACCGTCTTCAAAAAAGTTTCTGCTTTACAACCTTTTCTTTCTTATATCCTCCTGTATAGGGGTGTAAATGAGTAAAGTTGAGCTTGAGCTCGGTTAATTTAACTTAAGAAACTTTGGTCGTTGATAATTTACAGTCTAAAGATTGAGCTTGGCTTGTGTATAATTTTCAAGCTCGAGCTCGGTTTGTTTATTTTTAATTGATAATTTATTTATATACATATATAATTATTCTTATATTTGAGTTATATTTATCATAATTATATGTATAATATTAATATGCAATTATATTTGGGTTATATAAACTAAATATATTATATTATATATAATATGCCTGTTTAAATTCGTGAGCCTATTAAAGCTCAGGCCTCAGTGTATGTAGCTAGCGCTCAAGCTCATTTATTAACTAAATGAACTTGAGGGTTCTTTTAAATTCAACTCGATTTAAACTTTTAGCCGATGTTGAGCAGCTCATTGGTGGCTTGACTCGTTTATACTGCTAGTCGTGTAGCATTTTTACCTTTTTTTGTGCTAATGTGCTGTTTGGCATATATTCAACTAGTGGATCCACTGCAGCTGCTTTGCATGCTGGAATACCACAGGTTCGCTTCAATCCCTCCTCATGATCCAATGTTTTATGTAGTTTTAATTTTTAATAAATGATTAGTGAAATATGCAGGTAATATGCCCATTTATGCTGGATCAATTTTATTGGGCAGAGAGGATGTTCTGGCTTGGAGTTTCACCAGAACCCCTGAAAAGAAATCAATTGCTTCCAGACGAAGACGACGAGATTACTATAAAGGAAGCCGCGAGTGCTCTTACGACAGCAATTAATTATGCTTTATCTTCTCAAATCAAAGCAAACGCCTTACAAATTTCTCAAAGATTGTCATCCGAGGTAACGCTTTTTCTTATTTTAGCAATTGATAATTATAAAGTATCATTAGCATTGAATTTCGTTCACAAGATTTATCTTTTATGTTATTTGTGAGGGGTATTTTAGTCATTTGACTAGTAGTCAAACACTCATTAAACTAGGTGCTCCTTTCATTACATGTAAGTTATAACCATATTGCCCAACACATTTGATCAAACCAAAAGTTTACTGTTTTTGCCTATGTGTTGGTTTTAGAGGTGGTAAGCTAGACCCGTTAACTTATGAATGGGCTAATTCGGATATGTTTCGTCTCTAATGTCTATAATAAAGGATTAACTTAAAAAGTTACCTGGATGGTATTTTTTTAATCATAAGCTATTATTAAAATTGTGAGGGCGGACCTTGGAGCAACTGGTAAGGTTGCTGATTTGTGACCTTGAGGTCATGTGTTCTAGCCGTGGAAACAGCCTCTTGCATAAAATTGTGCAAGGAAAGGTTGTGTACATCAGATCGCTTCGTGATCCGGCCCCTCCCCGGACCCTACGCAAAGCGGGAGCTTCATGCACATGGTACGCCCTTTTTAAGCTATTATTAAAATCATATAAATTTTCTAATCTTACATGACAACTAGAAGTTTAACTGTTTTGGTTCATCCGAGGTGCTAGACCTGCTCATTTCATCACCACTACATAATTTCATCACTATGTTCCATTCTGACACATCTACTTTATGTTGTCATCAAGCATGTGTTAAAAAAGTGCAAGAAGTTTGACCAAATTTACATTGTGGATTTCAGGATGGCGTGCAGGAAGCTGTGAGGATGTTGAAAGCAAGCATCGCGAGCCAACTTTCAAAATAACGCTAATTCGAACGTCTAAAACTTAATGATAAAAGCAGCCATTTTGATCCAAGCTTGTGGTGTAAAAATTTGTATGTGGTGAAAAGAAGTAACCTGGCATCATACAAAGACTAAGATGTTTTCCAAGTGTAACATTATTGGTTAAATATTTTGTGGAGGCGAGTTTTTCTTCGAAAAACCAGCAAGGATAGAAATACGAGTACATAATTCACAGGTTATTGAAAAAAGGTTTTCAAAGTTGGTTCGTGGTGTTGACTATAAGTAATTAAGTAGCCATGATAAAGTAAATCAAAATTTTGATTTTATAGTTGCATGTTGCTAACATAAACTTAAGAATCGGATAAAACCTTGTTTCTTGATCAAAACTTCTAAGATGTATCGGTGAAACGTCCAGATCGTTTTAAGCAATTTTGATAAAGTATGATGATGTTATTTCTGCTCATGGAAACTATTCAAATCTCAAACCAATTTGATATAATCATAAACGATGGAGAAAATGTGCTTACAAAAGTTCGGTGGGAGTTTTAACTTTTTGGTTGACGAGTGTTGTCAAGTTATGCGAGAAACCTATTAACCTAGATGCCTAGGGCAATTACAAAATCGTATTCATGTGGGGCTTGTGGTAAATATTATTTGTATTATTTGTTTTTAAATAAATTAAGAGAGTAAATTTAAAGATCAACCGGAGGTTGAATTAAACTAAGCTAAACTAAATCACGATTAAAACAAGAACACGAGAACGACTTGCAAATACAAGAAGTGAACAATCACTTTCTGTTTTAGGTATGGTTATGAAATTGTAAATTTAATTGAAGATAACAATATTGATCAGATTTCATAAATATTGCCTAGTTCAATTTCACCAATAATCTAGAGCACGACTCATGTACGCAATCCTTAACCAAACGAGCTAGAGTACACTAAGCATGATTGGTGGTGTACTACAAAATGTTTGTTAAATTAAAATGAAATTAAACACTCATTCACATACGCGTGTTAATTTTGACAACTAATCAGATGTTTGAACATATGATCAATTAATAAATTTGTGTTACAACTTGTTAAAATGATGGTGTTAGAGATATTCATTTTGTTACATAGAGATAACATAAAAGCACATACATAAACAAGATTCCTTGTGCCACAAGTCAATATACATCCAAGTTTCAAATACAAATATCAATCAAAGTTAAGCAACACTTTTGAGGTTTATTATCCCAGAAGTGATCATGGGAGGTTATTGAAACGTTTAACAATTCTAGACACCTATCAAAAGAACAATAAATGGTGTCTTCAATATCTATTCAACCAAAATTAACACACATTTAGACGCAAATAAATTGACCTGATCATACCTTCCAAATTTATCCCTTTTTCATCTAGAGAACAGCTAAATTTGAAATCGTATCCAACAAGATACTTATGTTGCATACCGTAATAGACCAAATTTAAGCTTTTTAATATATACGTATTTAACACTCTGCTAGCAGTTTGATCCTCTTAACTTATAGGTTCCTTTAGTATCAATACTTTTGAAAATTTGTGATTATGCGCTATTAAAACAGTTGAATTTGCACAACTAACTTAACCCTCTTATGTAAAGATCTTCCCAAGCTCAAGGTTTTATTTATTTGTTTGTTTATTGAAGTTTTAATAAAGTTCAAAACATGTATTTAATTTTGTACCCAACATCTTAGGGCATAAGGATTCCATTTTATTAAATTTTGTTTTGTTTTGTCTTTTATTTTAACATATTACAAGGGTCATTTTATGTAGATTTTCAGGGTCACATTTTGATATTAACGTGTACTATAGATACTTCTCTCATCATTTATTAGAATTTCCTTGAAGATGCAAGTTTTATGACAAGATGACTTTAACTCTTAACCTATTTTTGTTGGGTCTCGATTTCACATGTGATTAAGCCAATATTTAGCATGTTCATTTTTCAAATACTTATTTGGAATAATCAATTTACATACAAATCATAACAATTTACAACTTTGATCCGCTGGCAACATTCCCTTTACTAATCCCCATTCCCTTGGTTGCCGTCGCATCCCCGCTTCTTGATCTCCTCTCGGCCAAAGGTCAATCAACCATCGCTAGCCGCTGATATTGCCACCTTGTGTCACCACTGTCATAGAGTCTCGAGTATTGCAATCGTTGCAAGTCTCTATCGTGAACGACATCATCTAGAGATAGTTGATTGCTCCTGAGGTGAAAAGCTTTGAGATTTTGTCATCAAGGTATAAACTTTAACCTTCTATGGTTGTGTTAATTGTTTATACACATGTAGTTGGATACTATACCTGCTTGGGTTAATTAATTTGTTTATACACGCATAGTTGGACTAACTATTAAAACGCTTCTGCTTAACTTTTGATCTAAAAAGTTTATATTTTTAGTAACTTTAATTTGTTAAAAATCACATACAATACCCAACATTATTAATGGAATGAAGTTGCTTAAAAATGTTGGTAGAAGGAGCTGGTTAGAAAATGTTGGTAGCATGAGTTGCTTTATAAATCTTGGCAGCATGAGTTGCTTAAAATAATGTTGGTAGCATGTGTTTCTTAATGATCTTTGATGGCACAAGTTGCTGAAAACTTGTACATAGCATTAGTTACTAATTCATTCTTAATTTGATTATGGAATAACATGAATTACTTGTTGAGTATTGTATAGCATTAAGTTTCCTGTTGATTACTAAAAAGCATGAGTTGTTTAACACTGTTAGAAAAGCATGTGTTGTCGGTTAAGCTTCTATAGCACTAGTTTTAGATAAAACTTAATGTCTAAGCTTTCAGATACAATTTAATAGTTAAGCTACAGACAAAACTTAACGGTTAGTTTTTGGATAAAGCTTAATAGCTAAGTTTTGAATAAATATTAAACTTAATGATTAAGTTTTGAATAAAATATAAAACTTAATTGCTAAGTTTTAGACTTAATACTTAAGCTTTGAATAAAACTTAGTAAGTAAGAAATACTTAATGAGTAAGAAATATCCATATATAAATAGATGCCTTCTGCTTCATTTCATTTCATAACTTTTTAATTGTCTTCCTTACTTTCATACACGAAACTCTCTACTACATTTTAAACACCATAAAGATAACTCAAGATTAGGAAACACAGGTGTAAAGGCTTTAGACAACAAGTATAGAGTTTCCGATTTAATATTATCAAGGTGTCAGAGGCTTGTAACTTAATCCTTAAGTTACTTCGAGGTTCAGAAACAGAAGCTTATCAAGTTTAGAGGCTTTAATTAACTTACTAGGTGAATACATTTAATACTTTCATAACATTCAAATGATTTTATTTTGCAAAAAGGACATTATTACGTAACCTATTAATGCATAGAGGTATTTTGCAAAAATATTTAGACCCAAAGTATATGTATGTTTGATCAAATTATATCTTGGGGATGGGTGAAAATCCCATACTAGGGCTGGTTTAGACTCAGTGCAGATCTGGAGAGTTCCGTAATAAGACTCATTGAGCACCAATACTAGTATATATGGAGTGGGACTTACAGTTGAAATGGACCGTTAAATGTATGGTTTACCATTAATTTATGATTAATTGTTTATCATTATTCATGCTGAAATCTTTTTATGTCAAAATTAATGTATTCATCAGCTTTTCACTGATTTATTATTTTCAAACATTTTCAGGTAAACATGACTAAATATATTTAATCAGGTGTTAGTGCTGGATGGATTATGAATCTTAAGCATGGAAACCATATGATGAATATAGTAGCAAGAATAGTACTGAAAGGACTAAGTTTTCTATGCATAAACCTTGTGACAAGATTTGAACATCTATAAGCAGACATAAAATTTTGTAAACATTGCTCTGAACAATATTATGTAAAATTATGGGTATTTAATCCCCAATGGATATACGAAAGTTGTTTTTATAAATCATAAAAGTTATTTTATTTTATAAAATTAATTGTGAAATATTTTTCGCTACGTAAACATCTTCCAAGACAAACAAATAAAAAAATGAACAGTGAAGCGTACCAATCGATCGTACTCCTAAAATATCCTGAAACCGGGGTATGACAATGTGTGAACATTAGCACGTGATGACATGCTAGACATGTAGATATGCATACAATGTGTAACATGTGCTAAGTAATATATTATGGGAAATTTAAAGATGTAAAATTGAAATATCATTTATAAATGAGTGATCATATATGTTACTGAATTACGAGTAAATGATGTCTAAACAATGGAGAGCAGCACTAGAGCGCAGAGGTTTAAGGATAAGCCGCTCTAAGACGGAATACATGCACTGTAATTTTAGTGGTGAGGATGAAGAGGACACTCAAATCAGTATCCAGGGTAGGACGGTACCACAGACGTCTAGGTTCAAATACCTGGGATCGTACGTACAGGAGGACGGAGAGATACACAGCGATATAGCTCGCTGTGTGCACTCAGGATGGTGCAAATGGAGAGTAGCATCAGGGATCCTGTGTGATAAGAGGTTCCCAGCAAAACTAAAAGGGAAAACTATACAGAGTGGCAGTACGTCCAGTGATGTTATACGGAGCAGAATGTTGGACCATAAAGAAATCGCACCAGAGACAAATAGAGGTCGCGAAAATGCGAATGCTGAGGTGGATGTGTGGCCACACAAGATTGGATAGAATAAGAAATGACGTGTTTTGACAGAGGGTAGAGGTGGCTTGTGTCACAGATAAAATACGAGAGGGAAGATTAAGATAGTTTGGGCACGTAAAGAGGAGGCTGATGGTAGCACCAGTTAGAGCAGTAGAGAACATTAACGTAGAGGGAAGGAGGAGTAGAGGTAGACCTAGGTTGACTTGGGACCAAATAATTAGGCGTGATATGGTAGACTTGCACCTCTCTGAGCACATGATCGAGGATAGGAGTGCGTGGAGGAGTAAAATTAAAATTAAGGACTTTTAGCGGGATCTGTGGGTAGGAAGCGTAGATGTAGACTTCTTGCGGGACCCCTGTTTTCTTCAACCTGCCCTTTTTCACGTTTCTTGCCGTTTATATGTTGTACACACTTTCTGAGCATTTATGTGATCTGTACCTGTAACTGTATGCCGTATATTATGATTGCTACCGTTATTGATTTCGTTATTGAGTCGGGGGTCTCTTCGGAAGCGGTCTCTCTATCTCCCAAGATAAAGGAAAGACTCGCCACCAACTACCCCTCCCAGACCCTACTCTTGAGTGGGATTTACCGGGTATGTTTGTTTGTTTGATGTCTAAACAATGATCAAAGAGTGGTCGCAAGATCTAAAGAGGTGAAATATTTGAATGTGACACCTACATATATTTAGAACTTTTATATCGCTATTAAGGTCATCTATTACTTACATGTATTAGTAATAGAGTTGACATTGTTTATTAGAAGTTTTCGATGAGATGAATGTGTAGGAACCGTTCATATAAAAAATCAAATTAAAATAGTTTTTATAAATATAAGCAATACAAAGGAATATAAAATAACAATTACAATGCCTTTTACAATTGTAAATAAACAAAAATGGAAGAACAAAAGTATAAAAGGTTGAGGATCGTGTTAGACTTGGGGTCCTTAAAATAAATTTCGTGCCTCCTTGGAGAACTCGGTTTGTTTCTCAGGGTACAACATCCGAAGTAGTTAGTACTGCCAGGATTGATCTAGAAGCCAAATATGATTGTAGAAGATAAACCAGAGATGGGGGGATTTTAGAGCACCTGTTTGCTGCATGTTTTAGAGTTGTGTTGGTATGTTTGCCTACTGAGATACCCTCGGTATATATAGGAAGTTCGAACCGTAACGGCCCATTCAACCATTAGTTCGAAATCATAACTACTCATTAAATTCATCAGTAATTGTCATCAGTGCAAAGTGCGCCATCAAAGCGTCACACTACACCTACATGCCCACGTCGCGCGTGGGTGTGCGAGTTCGCGCCCTTCGCGAATCCACTTAGTGTAATACTTTAGTAAACAATATAATTAGGAGGTTATTGAATAAAACCACTTTACATTTTTCTTTCCTTCAATGTGTGACAACTTCCCACACTATTAATTTCTAATAACAACCCTAATGTATGAGCATTGATAACACATTCAACATATTTATTTTATTGAATAAATATTAATAACCATATTAATATTAGTAATATCAATAAATTTCCAGTGTAGTAGCAAACCAAGACTTAGAAGATGGGTTGGATATGAGTCATGCAATCCAAATGATGTTTTGATGGAAAAAAACGCTTAAAAATCTTGTGAAGGTGATTAGCCTTATTCTATGTCATTGGTATTGTATGTTATTACCATTGGATGATTACTTTGGACCGTAAAAGATATATTGTGCTTAATGATCTTATGTGAATTAATAAATCTGAATATAATATAGGTCTTGACATGCTAGGCAAGCAAGACTTGGTAGTATAAGTATAATGGGATAAGTTTAAGTTGGTTTACCAAAGCAGCTTTTGCTTGAGTTTGCCATAAATCCATAGATTATCTGGTAGGATCTTTTGCTTTTTGTCATATATCCACATCATCAATGTCAGTGATCTTGTGGGCTTTGTAATTTCTTCACCTGTTATAAAAAAACGTAAACCGGTTAGAACTACATGCAGTGAAGGATTGTCGTTTTGCAAGGGAGCGCCATGATGACAAGGTGCGATATGTGGTGGAGGACCGTGTTAAATTTTACAAAATTTATATATTCAATTCAATTCTTATTATATTTTATTTTTTTCTTACGAGGTTCATATGTTCGAGGGGCTAGATGTTATTCTTTTATTCTTAAAGGTCAGCTGCTGCTTATGAGAGAAGTGCAGGGTTATTGTTGGAGTTTTCATCCTTGGTCCTATATATTCATCGCTTCAGTGCTTTCATCAGTAACATAAAAGAATTAGGGTTTCTCTTCTCAAAGGAAAAAGGGTTTTTTGTTCTTTGATAGCTCCGATCTTCTGATTCAATCTTTGATGACAAGTAACTTATCGTTACTTGTCCTAGTAGTCTGATTGTCTAGTTTTCTTTGTTATCGAGTACGTTGTTGTTTCTTTGTGTTTGTTAATCATTTGACTTACAAATATTGTGGTTCTGTTGATTTGTTCTTTGAAAATCCTTGAGATATTGAATCCAATAAACATAACATGGTATCAGAGCACTAGGTGTGCTCTTGATTTCTGTATCTGGTCGATATCCTCGTCAGATCTCAGGTAATCTAGGGTTTCATCTATCTTCTGGTGATTCTGGGCTGGATTCATGGTTCATCGTCGATTGGTAATCGTCCTGAGGTTCTCTAATTGCATCTGTGTTGCAGATCATCATTAGTGGTTCATTCTACTGGTTCGATTGCTTGAGTGGTTGATTCTGAAGATCTGTTCTTACCTAAGTGAATGCAGTCCTTGTTGCTATTGCTCGTCTCCAGGTCTGGTATTCTTGGTACTTTTTTAATCTGGCGTAAGTAAGTTGTGCTTGTGCTGTGGGTTCACTGATATTTTCTTCTATATTCGTTATGAAATTCCTTGTTTAAGGTGCTACCACTGTAAGGAATTCTTACCCTTCTCTATTTCTTAGTTTCCATGTTTTCTTTGACTATCTTGTTAGGCATTGTTGGGCTGGGCTAGACGGGCCAGTGCTAATTATACCTTCTGAGGGTGTTATCCTTAATTTATGTGTGCATATTTCTGTACTTGCATTCTGCCTGGTTTATTTGTCTGGTTTGTTCTTGTTTGCTTATGATTGATTTTATTTATGTTATATTTGCTTCTCCTTTATCACCTGGCCAGTCATCATAGACCGAGTATCTGGTCCCTGAAGGAGATCTTTTACTGATTGCTTGCTTGGATATGGTCCATTTACTTTCTGTTTCTATCATCTGTAATGCTTGGTTGTTCTCATTATGGCTGTTGTGAATACTGGTCCTACATTGATTAGTAGTCTTGACTTTGGTGATCCTTTATATCTACATACTAGTGATACTAGTCTTCTCACTTTTATGTCAATAAAACTTAAAGGAACTAAAAATTATCATGTTTAGGCCAATGCTATGGAACTTGCTTTGCATGTTAAGAATAAGTTTGGTTTTGTTGATGGTTCTTGTGTTAAGTCTACTACGGATGACGTTTTGGGTAAACAATGGGACAGGTGTAACTCTGTAGTTTTGTCATGGATACTCAATTTCGTTTCTGAGAAACTGTTTGTGGGTCAATTTTTTTTCTAAACTTGCTTCTATAGTTTGGTCAGACTTAAAAAGAAACATATTCAAAAGTAGATGACTCTGTTATTTCAAACTGCATCAACAAATTAATTGTCTAAAGCAAAATAATAATTCTATTTCTGAATACTATCATAAGTTGTCTTCAATGTGGAGATAACTAGATGTTTTAACTGACCTACCTGCCTGCACTTGTGCAGCAACTAATAAAGTTACAAAGTATAATCAAAATTTAAGGTTGATGCAGTTCCCGATGGGCCTTAATGAAAAATATTTACCTCTAAGATCTTCTATTCTTTCAAAAGAACCTTTACCTACTATAAAATTTAACAGACCATAATCCTGCAAAGTGCATGCAAGCGGCGACAAGACTAATGGCTAGTAAGAAGCATGCAACGTAGCAGAGGACCGAACACCTGCAATAGAGCGATACGACGAAGGAGCGACAAGATTCTGGTGATGGAAGTATGCCTGAGTACCATTGGGATGGAGTCATAATGATAACAAAAGCCTTGGTTCGTGCATGGCGACGCATGCAGAGTCAGTTTGGCGGCGTTCTTTCAAGGTTTGTAAACTGGTGGTCCCTAGTGATGATGGTGGTGGCCCCTGGTGATGAAGGTGGTGGCGATGAAATAAAACCATGTCTCGAAAAATGATTTTAAGAATCAACATGTACCAGAATCTAGAGCTTGAACTTAAAATCAGATCTAAAACATATATAAAGAAACGAAAAAAATAACTTTAAGCTAGAAAAAGCTTTGAAGGAATAAGGAGAGGGCCGTGACAACTGGAGCTGTAAACGAACCGAACATTTAGCGAATAATTCATGAATAGTTTGATGGGAAGTTCGCTTAAGTTCGTTCGTTTAATAAATGAACGAACATGAACAACAAATTTTGTTCGTTTAACTGAATGAACATGAACAGAGGTCGCGTTTGTTCAATTGTGTTCGTGAACGTTCGGTAATATGTTTGTTTACATATGTTTATGTTCGATTTTTTGTGTTTGTTCATGTTCATTCATTAAATTTAATTTATAATTACAACTTTTATTTATAATGAGTCTACCTAATTTTATATATTTTAAATTTTTATTTTTTAAAATTCGCTTAACGTCTAGACTTTACAATAATTGTTCATATTTCGTGAGCATTAAATGATATGTTTGTTCATATTTATATATATTATTATTATGTCAAACACTTAACTTTAAATAGTATATGATCGTTTATGAGGGCCTACAATGGCTAACGGACTTATTCAACACTATCTTTAAGACAGGAAAGATGCCAGAGCAGTGGAGAAGAAGTGTCATAGTCCCCATATATAAGAAAAAAGGAGACGTCCAATGTTGCGCAAATTACAGGGGAATAAAGCTATTGAGTCACACGATGAAACTATGGGAAAGAATTGTTGACACGAGAATTAGACGAGAAACTCAGATAGCGGTAAACCAATTTGGATTTATGCCAGGACGCTCTACAACAGAAGCTATACACGTCATAAGGAGGATAATGGAGAAATATAAAGAAAAGAAAAGAGACCTACATATGGTATTCATTGACCTAGAAAAAGCCTATGACA
>BJCO01464452.1:0-22340 GCA_018326465.1 Flaveria floridana | reverse complement strand
GATGTCTTCAGTCTTTGTCTTCAGACTTTGTACATCGGTTGTTGATCTTCAGTACTTCAGTTCTTCAGCTGTTGATCTTCAGTACTTGAGTCTTCAACACTTGAAGTCTTCAGTACTTGTATCTTCAGTACTTCAGACTTCAGTACTTGTGTCTTCAGTACTTGAGGTCTTCAGCTGTTGTTCTTCAGTTCTTTGATCTTCAGCTGTTGAAGTCTTCAGTCTTTGTCAAACTGCTGATGAAGCTTTCAGCAGTTGTCGTGATGTCTTGTGGGACTTAGAGGTTTTTTTGATCGTGGCTCATTGGTTCTTTTGGTCCAACAGCACTAAAAGAAAACAGTTAGGTAGAGGCTATATAGGATGAGCTGCTGCAATTTAAAAAGCTAAATATGTGGCATTTATGTGAACTACCAAAGGGTAAGTTGCCAATTGGAACTAAATGGATATTTAGAAACTAAATGGATATTTAGAAACAAAACGGATGAAAAAGATGTTATTGTCTGTAACCAGGCCAGACATGTTGTTCAAGAGTTTTATCAAATTTAAGGGATATTATGAAGAAGTATACGCTCTTGTTGAAAGAATAGAGGCTATATGCATTTTTCTTGCATATGCTTTATATAAGAACTTCAAAGTTTATCAAGTGGATGTCAGAACTACTTTCTTGTATTGTAGGATGAAAGAAGAAACTTATGTTTGTCAACCACCTAGTTTTGAAGATCTAGATCATCCTGAATATGTTTACAAATTAGACAAAGCACTGTATGGCTTACATCAAGCACCTCGAGCTTGGTATGCCACTCTCACTGAACATTTGATTGAAAATGGTTATACACGGGGTGCAATGATCAAACTTTATTCTTACGGAAGATTGGTGATGATCTTTTTCTGGCTCAAGTTTATGTCGACGTTCTTATCTTTGGATCTACCAATGATGATTTGTGCAAGTAATTTGAAGCTGTGATTAAGAAGAAATTTGAGATGAGTTCTCTTGGAGAGATGTAATTTTTCTTGGAGATCCAAGTTAAACAAAATGGTAAAGGAATACTGATATATCAAGAAAAATATATTCATAGTATCCTAGAAAAATACAAATTTCAAGACTCCAAGACAGCTCCCATTCCTATGTCTTCTCGTCCTACTTTAACTCCAAATCTCATAGGAGATGACGTTGATTAGCATATGTATCGATCAATGATCGGATCTCCGATGTATCTCACTACTAGCAGACCAGACATCATGTTTCCTGTGTGTTAGTGTTTCATGTTATCAAAGTAATCCGAAGGAATCTCACATGAAAGCTATATAGTGGATTTTTAAATATCTCATGGGTCAACCAACACTCGGCCTTTGGTGTCCTAAAGTTTATACGCTTACACTGATAGTGATTATGCAGGATGTAACTTGGACAGGAAATCAACCAACGGTGGCTGTCAATTTCTAGGTAACAGTAGACGGTATCCACATCCAATGTAGAAGCTAAATATGTGGCTGCATCAAGTTGTTGCTCACAGATTGTTTGGATTCAACAACAACTTCTTGAGTATTGTCTTAATCTTTATGACACGAAAATTTTGTGTTACAATACTGCAGTGTTAAACTTACTGAAAAATCCAATTCAACATTTAAAGACAAATCACGTCGACATCCGCATGCACATTATTCATGACTGTTTTGAACGCAAACTTATCTATTTGTAATCAGTTTCATCACATGACAACATTGACGATTTGTTTACTAAGGCGTTTGATCATTCTAGATTTGACTTTTTAGTCCAATTTTTAGGAATGATTAACTTTGGTTAACAGTTATCTGTACACTCTTTACAAAAAAATTGTTTTTGTTTTTTAGTTAAAATTGTTATTTTCTTGCAGATAATCATATTTTAGGGGGAGAAAATTTGCAAAAAATGTCTAATGTCTCAAAACAAAAATGGTTTTGTTCTTAGGGGGAGTAAGCGAAAATTTAAAAAAATAGTTTGTTTTACTTTTAGGAAAATAAATTTTCAAGATGTTATAGGAAATAATATTACATTTTTTGTGATTATTGATTCATTACATTTTAAAAACTTGAAAGAAATTAACTTGGATTATGTTTGATATGTTTATGGGGTTGACTTTCAAGATTGAAAATCACTAAGATCTGTAAGTAAATACTTTATGTTTGAAGTTGATTACTCATCAAGGTTTTATATTGACTCTGAATCCATGTTAAAACAGACTGTGAGTTATAGTGTAGTCATTCTGAAGCCCATTATCATTTGAATCAGTCTTTTAGAAAAATATATGTGTACATATATATAAGAAGAGGAAAAGGGTATGACAAGCAAACCAAAAGAGAAATTAAAGATAAACAAAAAGAGCAACAATAATAACTATTTTCTTTTTGAGCACAACAATAAAAAAATATGTCATAGACGTACATACTATATGATAAATATTTCCTTTTAAAGAATATGTTCTGACATAGGAGGCAAAATCAAAAGATAGGACATGTAATTCCGACTTGGCAGGTAAGTCCTTAACATGTTGCGAGGGCAAAACATAAGTCTGACTGGCCTTAATAAGTCCTAAAACTTGTTAATATTCTGTGTATAGAAACGTTTCTCAGGCTAGTTATGCTCTTAATAGATATTATAATAGAGAAAATAATTCTGAATCAGACAGATCAAAGATAAAAGATTTAAATCAAATTGGGGTGACGTGAAATCTCAATAGTGTCTTGAAGCTGGATAAAGTTCTATAGGATTTATGATTGAGAAATTCACAAATTTGATACAAATAAATCTAAACATGATAAACATCACAGAATATGTGTTCTAGTAAGAATTGAAGTCTAAGTTTAAAAGGGATACAACATATTGACAATCCACATAACCAATTTTATTTCAAATAAAGCTGAAAGATGTTTATGATTAATTTCTTGAAAAAAATGATCCTATACTTGAAAATTTACAAAAAAAAATATTAAAGTTATTAACATATAGAAAATTATCTGTTTGTTTTATGGTTTAAATTATTTTTACACCTGTTTTGTTTTTAACCAAGTTTGCAAAAATTATGGGTTCTTGGATAATTGTAAACACTTAGTTAAATATAATCATTTGTATAAAAAATCAAATGGCTTAATAAGATGAACAAATTTTAAAATTTGAAAATTTTTGAAGTTCAAAGAAAAAAAAGAGAACTTCTCAGGTGCCAAAAGTTCATTATGAGTGAAAAGTTAAGCGAAAAGCTAAACTTCTCGCATACAAAAAGTTCAACGGGTGCGAAAAGTATATTGTGCGAGAACTCTAACTTCTCGTGCAGAAGTCATAAGGCTATAAAGCTAAAGTTGAGCGAAAAGTTAACTATTCGCACAAACTTTTTGAAAATTTACTCTAAACAATTCTAAGTGTTAGAACCCCGTTTGATTTAATAGAAGTGTTCACTGTGATCGCTTGTTGATATCTACATATTTGATAACGTATATTGATATTTATAACATTAATTTGAGTGTGTTTGATTCTTGACCGAATCTTAAAGGACATATACATCTTAAATTGAACAAATTAAATATAATAAACCTTAATAATCACTTAGACGACACCTAATGAACATGTTTTATTGGTTAAAACACTCTGAAAATGTCGCATTGAAAATCTATTATTTTACAGACTTTTCGCATGCGAAAAGAATATTGAATTTGAACAGACGCGAGAACTTTCAAAATCACACAAAACTACTTGCGTGAAAAGTAGACTTGTTGCACTAGTAGTTGACTTCTGATCAAATTCAATTTCATGCTAAAATATAACTTGTCAAACAAAAGTTGAATCTGAAAACTTGATGTTTTTGCGCTAATACTTGATGTTTTCATGTGAAAAGTCTAATTTTTCAAAAACATTTCTAAGTGTGAAATTTTCTAAGTATGAAAATGAAATTTTTAAGTGTAAAAATAAAATTTTTGTTGTGAACTTATCAAGTTTGATTATTTTTCAGATGGCAAGATCTATAGTTTTTATCAAGAACCAGAATGTTGTTGCTTATCTTGGCGAAGTTCCTGACGACAAGGCTTTATTCAGATCGTTGATCGATGTTCTTATGACATCATGGATTCATTTTGCTATCTCATCTAATCCTACTATATACTCTGACGTGATAGATCAGTTCTCACAATCAGCTGCCATTGAGATAGATGGAGCTGGCAAACCCTGTATATCTGCCACAGTTAAGGGCAAAAGGGTTGTTATCACTTCAAAAGTGATAAACAGTATATTATTGTTCGAGGAGCAACCCAACGCACCCATTAAGATAGATGATGGCGTGGTAAAAGAGTGCATGAAGAGGATGGGATATGATCATCGATATCCATCACCGGAGAAGAAATACCCACCTCCTTTCTTGAAGTACTTATTTCATGTGGTAATCCATTTCCTCAACAACCTTAAGGCCGACATGGATAGTTTGAGTGCTGTTTTTGGATCCCTGCTGATATCTCTCATCGATGACTTACCATACAACATATCTAAGGCTTTATTCGTGGAGATGTGGAGATGTAGAGGTATGTCATTGATGTTTTGGGGAAGAAGTTCATCATGTACCCATGATTTATTCAGGTGATAGTGAATACTGCTTATCCTGAGCTAGCAATATCTGACTCATCTACCTACATTGTTATGGTGATGAAGAAAGATATATTCACTTACTTACTGGGAGCAAGAGGGAACGCATAGGATGGTTCTCATTTTTCCAAGCTTGGTAGATTTTTGGAAGGTTATCAGCAAGAGGCACAACCGACTGAGGAAGTGGCCACTCAAGCTGAACTAGTTGGCCCTTTGACTTCTAGCCTTGAAGATGTACCAGAGAGCTCACAGCTACTAGGAATGACTATCGATGGTAAGATAGATTCTATGTTCAGTTCTGGGAGCGAGACTGATAGTGATCAGATTGGGAACGTGCCATATGTTCTGCAAGAGCGTCCCAGAGTGCAAGAAACTCCAGCCAAACACAATGCTGAGGAACATGATACTGATTTCATACCTGAGGATGGCTAGGAGAGCTGGTGAAAGTCCACATGCAAGCGGTAGAGGACGAGGCATGTTACGAAAACATCGAACACCAGTGACCACTATTTTGACGATGAAAAGGTGACTATATCTGAGATTCTAGTCACAGTTACTGTGGCTACACCAACAGAGACATCGGTGATTATTATAAAATCAACTACTGTAACATCATTTGTATTGCCTACTACTGATGATATGTTGAGTACACCTCCAAGAGATCAAAGGAATTAAGAGTCTATTAGTATGGAAGATTTTATTAACTTCCCTCCTGAGCATAGACACGGTGCTAGTACATCAACTAGTTCACCTACACATGTTACACTTGATGAGCGTGTACGTACATTAGAGAGGGAGATGTTAGAGAAGACACAAATCATAGATGATATGTAGAGACATTTAATAGAGAAAGATGAGAAGATTAAGAGTCTTGAACATCAGCAAAACTTCATATTCAGCTATGTTTAGATTCTGGAGCAAAACTTAAGATATATCACTTCTAGTGTGCATTTTTCATCGTCATAGCAACAAGCCACAGAAGTTGGATAATCTAGTGGACAGCAAACTATTGATCCCATAGTTTCTCAAGATCGCATTGACACTATAAAGTGTGATGTTGATCCCGTTGTTGCAGAAGGGACAACAAAGACTGCTAATATTGATCAAGAGCCACTTATCACTAATCATTTTATGGCTATTGAGGATCAACCTATGGTTTTTACTAGAGAGTTGTTTGTTGAGCCTAAACATTATGTTCCTACACAAAGACCAGTATAGGATGATGATTATTTAAATCTAGTTGATTATGCATCTAGTTATGAAGAAGAGGCTAATGATGATGAAGATGATGATGGTGATGAAGATGATGATGGTGATGATGGTGATGAGGAAGATGATAGTAAGAATGATAATAAGAAGGATGATGGTGATTATAATGATCAAGGAGGAGATTTAGGTTCTACAGCTGGTGCATTTGGGTCATCGGGTGCAGATAATGTCTCTAGACCAAGTCTCGATGATACCAGTGTGGTATACACCGTTAGATCCAGCTGTAGAAGAAGCTTATAAGAGTGAGTTTTATACTTTCTAGCAGAAAATCATTGCTGAGGAGTCTGAAGAAGATATTGAATTGTTTGAAGATTTAGATGAAGCCATAGATTACACTGACATGTTTGGAAACAGTCTTAAGGACTTGTTTTCAGATACGTTGATTGAAGAAGGGGAGATTGTTGGAGAGTCAAGCAATGAGCAAACAACTGACAAGACAGCTAATGGTAATGGTCAAAGTGTTGTATGTCAGGTTGGGAACGTTACCATTGTTGTTCCTCCTCCACCAGCTTACATTCATACGCTGAGACATTCCAAACCTTTCACAACATACGGGAACTCAGAAACTATCATTAGCTGGGCATACGATATAGAAAATAGGTTATGTGTGACCAAGTGAAAGGGTGGTGCTATCGAGTATTATCAGGACAAACATGATTTCCACACACTCAGAGCATCAGATCTATATGCTATGGGTCGTGTTTCGTTCCTTAACCCGAGTAACTATAGCAAAGGAAATTGGATCAGGAATATGATCTGGAAACAAAGAAAGACCAACTTCAAAGACTTTAAGACAACCAAATCCAAAGTCATTGAAGATAAGACACGTATTGATACTTCGACAAACAAACCAATGAAGATACGAGTGTTCAAGCATCCGATACATGCAAGAAAGATCTCTATACACGCTCTTGTGCCAGTTGGCAACTTGTCTAAGCTAATGTGGTGGAGTGGTGAGAAGGAGACGGGTCATGCGTTGATTCATTGTGTAGACAAAGATTACCGTGTTATCGACCTTGTGGATTTGCCCAAGTTTAGAAAAGAAGATTTGATGAGGTCGCAGGCTTGTCCTATAGCAGCTGATGAATCTATTCATTTCATAGCAGCATAGCTTGGTAGGATGATCATGAAGGCCTTGGATAACAAGATGTATGCATACGGAGGCACTTACAAGGTGGATGTCATTGACTTCTAAAAGCATTGATTTAACGAGCCTAGGGGGAATTATAGGGATTGAACCCAGAGGCTCGAAAAATAAAATTAAGATGAAGAAGATCAAGTCATGCGATAAGTAAGAGTTGTCGCGTGATAACTTGCTTCTCGCGCGAAAAAATTAAGTCGCGTGAGAGCCTGTTAGTCGCGCAAGAACCTGTTAGTCACGTGAGAACTTCTAGTTTAGTATAAATAGAAGTTTTGAAATGTAACTTAGTAGCTTTTGTCATTTCCTGATTTCGTACTCATTATAATAGTTTACAAATCAGAGAGCAATACAATCAAAGATTATTTACACTTGTGTCTGTGTTCTTCATTTACTATTCAATCTTATTCCATGATGTTAACATTCCGCATTTTCATCATAAGATCTGTAGGGGTTGAACCCTAAAATCAAGATGAAGAAGAGCAAGTCACGCGATAAGTGAGAGTTGCCATGCGATAACTTGCTTCTAGCGTGAAAACATCAAGTCGCGCAAGAACCTGTTAGTCGCATGAGAACTTCTAGTTTAGTATTAAAAAGAAGTTTTGTAATGTAACTTAGTAGCTTTTGTCATTTTGATTTTGTACTCATTGTAATAGTTTACAAATCAGAGAGCAATACAATCAAACATTATTTATATTTATGTTTGTGTTCTTCATTTACTATTCCATCTTATTCTGTGATGTTAACATTCTGTATTTTCATCATGAGATTGATAAATGTAATTTGTTAATCCTTACACAGTTTATCATTCACAATGCATTTCTTATATCACTAAAGACTGACATACCTTATGTGATGTGTGGGTGGGCTCAACTTGAAATTGAAAATTGATGATCAAGATACGTAGGACTCACCCAAGTCTTTTGTGTCTTTCTTAGGTCTGATGTTAGTTTGAATTTTAATGTAATTTGTCTTTTGTAATGTAGATGAAACTACGAGCGAAACTGAGTTTCGCTCGTATCAAGCATTGATCAGTGTACCCAATGAAACTGTTATGTCGTCGGGCAATAGTAGATAATTGGTCAAGAATGTTTCACCCAACGAAACTACGGGCAAAACTGTGGTCTGTATATATTGTCTTGTTTCCTTTGTAATTGACTCTTTGGAACTTCATTTGCATAACCTAACTGAGAGTATTTTGGATATGTGACAGCTGTGTTGATTGCAAGGAGCATATTATCATCATATTTTGAGCATCATATATGTGTTATTGTTTATGTTTGATTGTTTCTTTGGAAAACCTTGAAACATATTCATTCTAGTCTATAAAGTTTGTGTTTCAGTGGGATTTGCTTGTGTTTATTGAATCATTTGCATTGATTATCGATTGTATGGACCAAAATATGGTACCAGAGCCTTAGCACTCTTGATTTGTTGAGTTTTTGACTGGTTTTTGGGGTTATTTTGCTAAAACATTATTTCATTCATTTTAGCTACTGATTTGTGTGTTTTGGAGATGGAAATTTCTTGAGAGTTGCTTGTTTTGTGTGTGTGAAGCTTTGTAAATCATCCAATCATTAATTGATTGTGTTTTGGGTGATTTTTGGCAGATTTCGTGTTGTGAAAGTTATCTGTTTCGTCAGGTGAAACTATTGAGCGAAATTAGAGTTCATCGGGTGAAACTACGGATCATCATCTGTACAGCGAAATTAGTGTTTTGAGAACGTAAGTTCAGTAATTTGCTTGCAAATTCGAGCAAAATTGCTGCCTAATTTGTCTTCAAAAAAAAGTTCAATTTGTTTCGGGCGAAACTACAGCCGAAACTATGTTTTCGGGCGAAACTGTTGTTGAGCGCAATTCCGGGCGAAATTGTTGGGGAAACTACCAGCGAAATTACCAATTTGAGCAAAATTACCCTCTGTTTTCAAAGATGACAACTACAAATATTATCATTTCTGATTTGGAGAGCGTTGCACCTAATAGGCCACCGAAGCTTATGAACGGTGATAATTTTGAGGATTGGAAAACATGTCTAAAAGCCTTTTTCTACTACATCAATCACAACCAATGGGAATCTATTGTCAATGTTCCTCACACCCGAACCATCACTATTGGGGATGTTACTTCACGAAACACTGATCCTTCGACGTTCACTGAAAGAGATCTCAAGCTTATTGACCGAGATCAAAAGGCATTTGGGACATTAACTCTTTGTTTACCTCAAGACATCTACAATTGTTTTGTAGAACACAACAATGCCAAGTCCTTATTTGATGCATTGTGTGAGTTTTATGATAGGAATGAGGATTTGAAGAAGGACAAGAAAGCTCAGGCTGAAAAGGAGTTTAACTCATTCGTTGGATAGAAGCATGAAAGTCTGACTGATCTTACCAACCAATTCTTGTCTGTTTCAAGTAATCTTAAAAAAGTATGATGAACAATTGGGAAATCATGAACAAGTCATAAAACTTCTAGACTCACTTCCTTCACAGTGGAGTCTTCAAGTCAGAATGTTAAAGCAAGAAAGGAACTTTGCAGACTACAAGCTCATGGATGTGATTAACAAGCTAAAATCATTTGATCTAAATTTGAAAAGGAGAGAATACAATCAGTCCTTGGTGCCAACTTCAGTTTATACATAAAATGCTGCCTTACTTTCATTCGCTGCAAACTCTCAAGTGTATGGCACTACTTATGGTGGGTATTTTGGTTATGGAAATTCAGACAAGTCTAGTAGTGGTTCATCAAGTGGTGGTTTAAACTCCAAAGCATCAAATACTACTCAAGTTCCATCCGATACTATGGCACAGTTTGTGATGTTTATGCATAGTTATGAAGCATTGGTGACTGGTGAACTCAAATGAAAAGGAATGACAATAGAAGACATGTATCAAGTTGATCCAGATGATTTGGAGGAGACTGATATTCAATGGTAAATGGCCATGCTCACTCTACTAGCAAGAAGATTCATGGAAAGAATAGGAAGGAAGAACTTTGGGGGTCAAAATCAGAATTCAAAACTTGGGTTTGGTAAGTCGAAGCTGAGGTGTTTTAATTGTAAGCAGTTGGGTCACTTCAAAAGAGAATGCCCGTCCCCAATCATACTGAACCAATAACCTCGGGCACTTTAAAAGTCATACCGATCACTGATAAAGAAGAAGCCAAGCCAAAGAAGGAAACAACACTGATCACTAACTTTGATTGGAGTACTGAGATCAAGGAAACTGAAGAAGAAGTTAATCATGCACTAGTAGCTGAGGTGGTGGAAAATGATATAGACTTTGTTAAGAACTTTGATCCATTCAATGAATTTCATTGTGAAGCTAGTGATGAAAGTCAAGAAGCTATGGTTAGTGAAGGTATGAAAGTTTGTGAGTCTATTAAAAATAAGGAAGAAGCTCAAGTTGGTGTTTATTGTGAGCAGGAAGGGAAAATTTATATGAATGCTGGGATGGAATAGGTTGATGAGAAAGAAGATGATGAGGAAGAGAAGAAGAAAGCTACTGAGGAGGAGTATAAGAAAAACACTTATTTTCAAATGTGAAAAAGCCCTAGTTGCTGAAAAAGTAGTTATGGGTCTTCTTTATGAGGTTATACAAGACATGTGCTCTCCTGCTTGCAAAATTCGTTTATTTGGTGTTTATAAAGCAAATAGGCTACTGTTAGATAACGAAAAGGAATTAAACTGAATCAACAAGGAACTTAAATTAAATGAATCAAAATATTTTGTAAAGTTAAACGAAACTTTGAAAGAAAATGATTATTTAAAAAGAAATCTTTTGGAAAGAAACATCGAGATAAATGCTTTGGTAGAATGGGTTGCACTTGCTGCATTCAAACAAGTAAGTTGAAATCTAAACTTGAGAAATGGACAATTTCTGGAATGAAATTGGAGGATTTGTGCAAGAAATAAAGGGGGGCTAGAATCAAGACTGCTTTGGGTCATGAAGAACACACTTATGTTTATCCTCCTCCTAGTACTTACTGTTATTCTCTTACACCTGCACCTCATCCTACAAATAAATTGATTACTAAGACTATACCAAATGAAACTAATAGTCTGTTTGGAGGTTTAGAGAGAGTAAACCATAAAGAGATTCGGGAGGAGTATGGTTATGGAGGAAGTAGTGGTCTTGGCAACTCTAGTCTTAGTTTTTCTGATTCCAGGAAGTCTCATGTAGATAGTAGTTTAAGTAGTTTTGTTTCTGAAAAATCTCTATCAGACAATAGTTTGTTTAATAGTAGTTCAACTTGTTCAAATTCAGATGTTTACGAATCAAATTGTGATGTTTCTATTTCAAATGCTTGTGTTAATGAAACGGGTAAATGTTCAAGACAATCTTCAGAAAATCAAATGAAAACAAATTGTTTTAAAATTCTTTTCTCATCCAATTCCATCTTTTACACCCATTTGGATTTCTAGACCGAAAGAGAAGGAAATTACTTCCTCAAAGGTAAGTAATAAAACTCAACTAAAAGTTGATAACAGAAAGGTCACAAAAGGTAAATCAAAGGCCATGTATGATACTTACAATTCTGATTCACAAATGTCTAAATGTGAAAAAGAAATTATTATGGATAAACCTTCTGTTTCAAGATGTTCTAAGAAGGGTTTAAAGTCTCATTGTTTTAGATGCGGAAATGATGATCATGTAGTTAAACATTGTCTGGAGTTAGATTATAGGAATGTATATACTAATTCTTTTAGGAATAAAATAAAGAATTTTGTTAATGATGTTCTTAGTAAGCAATCTTCTATTCCAAGACCTAGGTTAGTCAAAACTTGGGTCCCCATTTCAAAACCTAATTAGTTCTTTCTCAAATTCCAAGGACATTCCGGAAAAGCTATTAAAAGCTATTGGCATGTTGATAGTGGATGCTCCAGGCATATGACCGGGCTGAAAGACTTACTTACTAACTATCAAGTAATCAATGGAGGATATGTTGCTTTTGCTGGAGACAAGTAACGAGGAAAGATGATCGGTCAAGGAAAGGTGTCGAATGGTTCATTGACACTAGAAAAAGTGAATTACGTGCCAAAGCTTGCATTCAATGTTTTAAGTGTATCAAAAATCTGTGATAAAGATATTACGGTGTTGTTCATATCAAATGAATGATTTTTGTTTAAGCCAGATTTTACTATCCCAGAAGAGTTGGTGATCATGTGAGCTCCAAGAAAGAATGATACATATCAGTTAGATATGGGATCTCAAGAATCTACTCGACTGTAACTTGTCTTTTGTCAAAAGCATCATCATCTGAATTCTTTTTGTCGCACCGTCATTTAAGACATGTTAATTTTAAAAATATCAATAAGTTGGCTAAGAAAAATCTTGTCAGGGGGCTACCACGTAAAGATTTCACTGTGGTAGGAAAGTGCATGGCTTGTGCTAAAGGAAAATAGCACAAAAAATCATACAATCTTAAAACTAAATTCCATTTCTAAACCCCTTGAATTATTATATTAACTTATTTCGTACTATCACTGTCAAATCAATAGCTAAGAAATCATATTGTTTGGTTGTCATAAATGATTTTTCAAGATATTCTTGGGTAAGATTTCTAGCTCACAAAGGAGAAATTGCATAGGAGTTGCAGAAGTTGATCCTCATCATTGAATCAATCGATAAAAGGAAGGTTATGGCCATTCGAAGTGACAATAGAATAGAGTTCAGAAACCATATCTTTGATTCATTTTGTGCCCACAAAGGAATTCTCAGACAGTTTAGTGCTGCCTAAACACCTTAATAAAACAGTGTTGCGAAAAGAAAGAACCGAACTCTGATTAAAGCGGCTAGAACTATGCTGATTGAGTCCAAGCTTCCAATTATTTTCTGGGCAGAGGCAATCAACTGTGCTTCCTATATGCTTAATCACATGCTTATCATGAAAGATAAGATAAAGACTCCATATGAGTTGCTTCTTAAAAGGAAACCTCTTATTGACTTATTTCGTCCTTTTGGTTGCTCATGTACTTTGCTTAACACTCATGTTTAGAAGTCAAAGTTTGGTGCAATCTTTTATAAATGTTTCTTTGTTGGTTATTCTACCTCACAAAAGGCGTATCGGGTCTACAACAAAGGAACACGCATTGTGCAGGAGTCCTTCTATGTTGATTGGCAGGAATCTAATTATCCAAACATGGGATCTAATCCTGCTTGGTTCTATGATACACATACTGTATTCAATTTATTTAATCTTCCAGTTTTTGATGATGATGATGTTCCTTGCTCTAACATTGATATCATTCCTCCACCTGAACCTTCATCACCTCTATAAAACAATAACCATATTCCTCCACCTACAACAGATCCAATCCAAACATCTCAACCTGATCCTAAACCTTCACAACTATCACAACCCATTCCTTTATAAGAACCTATTCCCGCATCCTCATCCTCATCATAGTTACCATCACAATCTACATCCTCATCTTTATCCTATCCATAAAAACTTACCACCGATTTCAATACTCTAAAGGATCATCCTCATGATTACATCATTAGATCTATCACTGATGGAGTCAGGACTCGAAGTCAATCTGGTTTGATTAATGAATGTCTCTATGCATGCTTTTTGTCACAAATTGTTCCCAAAAATATCTCAGCTGCACTTCAAGATTCAAGTTGGGTTGGGTCAATGCAATTAGAATTTTAGCAGTTCAAGAAGTTAAATGTTTAAGAGTTGGTTGATCTTCCTCCCAACAAATTTCCTATTGGAACAAAGTAGGTTTTCAGGAACAAGCCAGATGATCGTGGCATGGTTGTTAGAAACAAAGCTAGATTGGTTATTCAAGGATTCACACAAGAAGAGGGAATTGACTATACTGAGGTGTTTGCTCCAGTCGCTCGCATTGAAGCCATCAGAATCTTTCTTGCTCACGCTACTCACAAGAACTTCAAAGTTTTTCAGATGGACGTGAAATGTGCATTTTTATACGGGAATATTGATGAGGAGATATATTTATGTCAACCACCAGGTTTTGAGGATCCTAATTTTCTAGAAAAACTTTACAAACTGGATAAGTCTTTGTATGGATTAAATCAAGCCCCTCGTATCTGGTATGAAACTTTGACACAGTATCTGCTCAGCAAGGGTTTTTCACGTGACACTATAGATATGACACTTTTCAAGAAGGAGGTTGATGGTGAAATGCTCATTGTTCAAGTGTATGTTGATGATATTATCTTTGGGTCAACTAATGAGAACTTGTGTAGAGAATTTGAAGAGTAATGAAGGATCGCTTTGAAATGACCATGATGGGGGAGATGTGCTTTTTCATAGGCTTGCAGGTTGAACACAAGCCAGATGGAATTCTCATTTATCAAGAAAAGTACATTCTAGAGATTCTTACCAAGTACAAGATGGATGACGCTTCTCCAGAACTTACCCCATTCACTGCTCAGACATGTCTAACTCCAGATGATAATAGGAAGCCAATGGATGCTTATCGTTATCACTCCATGATAGTCTCTCTCATGTATCTCACTACAAGTCGTCCAGATATAACCTTCGTCGTGTGCTACTGTGCCCGTTTTCAAGCCAATCCAAAAGAGTCATGTGAAAAAGCTGTTAAACGCATTTTTTGTTATCTTAAGGGTTCCACTCGTTTGGGTCTTTGGTACCCAAAAGGAGGGAACTTTGATTTACATGCTTATTCTGATAGTGATCATGGTGGTTGCCGGATAAAAAGGAAGTCGGTAACTAGTGGATGTCAATATCTTAAGGAGTGCCTTGTTTCATGGCAAAGCAAGAAGCAGACAATTGTATCTCTTTCAATAGGAGAAGGTGAATACATTGTTGCATCAAGCTTTTGCCGCCAAGTGCTTTGGATCCAACATCAGATGATGGATTATGGAATCAATTTCCTTCTACTCCACTATTTTATGACAATGAAGCTGTAATTTGAATTGCCAAAGATCCAGTTCATCACACAAGAACCAAGCACATTGAAATAAGAGTTCATGCAATCCGTGATGCTCAGGAGAAGCGTTTTATTAATATTATCCCAGTTGATACAAAGAATCAAAA
The DNA here is from genome assembly GCA_018326465.1 of Flaveria floridana. Lineage (NCBI taxonomy): Eukaryota > Viridiplantae > Streptophyta > Magnoliopsida > Asterales > Asteraceae > Flaveria > Flaveria floridana. The sequence goes on along the minus strand of BJCO01464452.1, from coordinate 7,302 downwards.
AGTAGACCTTTTCCCTACAACTTTTAACAAACCTCAGTTTTATGAATTGATCTCCATGTTGAGCTTAATATCCTTTTGATAATCTGTTTTTATAAAATTCTTGTAAATTGCGTAAATAATTTTCTGGTAATATTTCTTTTGTGCTCGTGAAACTTCGTTTCCATATTCCGTCAATTTCTTTATTTCTTTCTTTTCATGAAAAATAGAAATTTCGGGGGAGAATAAAGAACGAACTTTAAGTTTTTCTTTTAATTTTTGGTTTTTCAGGAATCCCCAGATCTGAAAGAAAAAGAGTTTGAAGGAGGTCAAATGGTTTTGTGATGGGATATGCATGGTAGGCACAACCCAAAAATGAAGTAAACAGTGATCGTGTGGCCAAAATAATTATTCAAGAGCTCGGTAATAAGGATCATTCCCGTGACATCTTGGCCTGCACAAAGAAACAAATCCTTGTTAGAAACTGGTTGGCAGTTTCAAAATCTATGTTCTGATTCCCCTAAAATCCCAAATCATCCTCACCCTAACCTTGAATTGAGCACCTAGTTAGCAAAAAAAACGTGTCTAGTTATGCTCATTAGAAAAGCCTCTGTTTTGAGTCATTTGTGACTCTTTCAGAATGTATAATATCAATAATTTCACGTGCTTATCTCCTCTGTTGTGTGTGAACATTGACCTGGAGTGGTGAAACTTCTCTGTTATACGTAAGTATAGACCTGAAGTTTCACCATCACGTTTCTGATGATCATTTCCTATGTTATATGTGAGTATAGACTGGGAGGTCTCATCATCTTACCCCGAAATTATATCACAGTGTTTCTTTAAATCAAAAGATCATTGTCAAAAGCTCCACCAATCAAATGATATTGAAAAACATTCACAATGGTCCTCAAATGATCATTGTCTATGTTAGCATCTCTGTAGAATCAAATGCAAAAACAGACTGAGGTAATCATATTGCTCAATATGCCATGATGTCAGGATAAGTTCTTTGCCGAATGTCTATGGGGACCAAGTTACCAGAGCATCTTTAATCAAACTCAAAACATGATAAAGAAGGCAGCAGATTGCTCATTGAAAAGAATAAGGCATGAGTTTAAAAGGACAAACATATCAGTAATCCCGCCAGACTACGACTCTCCGAAAAACTTCTAGAAAAAGTAAAAGAATATATCCTTTATGGCTATGTTGTTTTATTTCAATTTTTCTTCATTATTTTCCTTTTAAGTGTTTGGTTTTGTGGGGTGGAAAAGTTTTAATAGGTACAATGTCACATTTCTCATAAAAATATAAAAAAGGTGTTGTTCAGCGAAACTAACTTTTGCTCGTTGTTTTGCTGAGCGAAATTGGAGCTTCATCGGCACTTTCGCTAGTCTCGTTTATTCGTTACTTGCATCTTGGCGTCGGGCGAAACTACAGTTTCGCCCAGCCAAACTAGGGCTTGTATAAAACAAGCAGCGCTGGGTGAAATCACAATTTCACCCAACCTGTTCGAACCCTAAGAAACAAGCATCAGCTGTCATACTTTGATCTATCTTGTTTCCATTGCATTTGTGTGTTTTAAAGCATTCAAGTAAGTGTCGCTTGCCCCTAATGTTCATTTAATTTGAGTTTCATCCGTACATTTGGCCTTTAGATTGATTTGCGTAGTTAGGGCTCATTTATGCTCGTCCATCGAAACTAGTGTTTATTGGGCGAAATTGAATGAAAGTTCACTTGTAACGAGTGAAATTGTCTAGTCATGTTGTCTACGTGCACTAAAAAGTTTCGCCCGGCATGATTCCAGCGAAACTAAAGTTACGCAAGAGGCTGAATTTGACTCTGAGTTTTAGCGAACTTAGAGTTTCGCCTTGGCAAATTACAGTTTCACTCTTAGCATAACTATGGTTTTAGCTCTGGTTTGTTGGCAAAATTACAACTTTGCCTGAGCAAAACTACAATTTTTTCTTGGCGAAACTACAATTTCGCCCCAGCGAAGCTGTATTTTTTATTTATTTCTTTGTTATTTGTTTTGTTTCATTAATTTCTTTCTAATGAACTTTTGTTTATTCCCTTTTCAGTCAATATGTCAACTCTGAAATTTGAGGCAAGGTGCAATATCACTGCATTCCTAGATGACAACCATACAAAGACCATTGGATATCATGACTGTATTAAATGGTTAAAGGAGTCCAGGATCGCCTATGCTATTTCACATTCTCCAACCATTTACGATCTACAAATCCATGATTTCTGGAGGACTGCTATACTGTATGTCGGTGTTGCCCCTCATCGAATCAAGGCTCGAGTTCATGATCACGACATAGTATTCACAGAAGAAGATGTAGCCAGGATTCTACACTTACAAGATGATTTTGGTGGTGAGTTTGCTATATCCGATTCAGATTTGTTTGAAGCATTTAGGAGCATTGGGTACGAGGGTCCAGCTCTTGGATCCCAAAAGGAGTATAAGAAATCATACCTGATCAAGGAATGGAGATATATTGCACATGTATTCATAATGTGTCTGGATCATAGGAAAGGAGGGTCAGAATGACTAAACTTAGACTGGGCCAGAGCTATGATCGTTTTTTGCAAAGGTGAAAAAGCTAACATCTCTAGACTCATCTTTAACTTCATGATCGAGAACATCAATGCCATGAAAAAGGAGAAATGGATGCTTTAGCCAAAGTTTATTCAGATGATTCTCGGCGATTTGCAACCTGATCTACTAACTATTGGAGATGCGTTGAGTCTGGTACCAATGAACTCAAGGATATTTGTAGACTGCGGTGCTGTTAGACACGATCATTCTGGGAAAATCAACTATCTTTGGCAAAACATGTATTCAGAAGCTAGATGGCCATACATCTGAAGTTTGATAGAAAATGAAAAGAAAAGAGCATCAGAGATCCAAAGAAAACCTGAGGAAGTAAAGAAAAGGAATAGTTACGCAAAGAGAAAAGATTATAACTTTGAAGAAGAGTTGGATGAGATGGAAGAGGAACTAAGGGTTCAAAAGGATAAAAGAACAAAGAAAAGAGCTGATGAACAATCTGCTGTTGCCGGTGAGCTCAGAACTAAGCGCGGACAGCAGAAAATTTCAAAAGCTACGCAGAAGAAGGACACGAGGTGCGAACTGGATCAGGATGTGATTTGAAATTTGAACACATCACTAGCGAACGAACTGGGAATGATCAACACTAAGTTAATCAATCAAGAGATAAGAGAGAAGGAAAAATATATACAGATTAAAGGTTTGAAGAGGATCATGATAGATCAATAATATCTGATCAAAAGACTGCTTAGAGAAGTGAATGATCTGAAGGTGCACGCCGGCCAGCCCAACATTCTGACAGAAGCCGATATGGATGATCTAACTGATTTATCCAAATACTCGTTCTTGCAAATGGGTAGTTTATCCAGGGCTGGAGAAGGTACTAGTGGTGCTAGTGGTAGAATAGCTGGTGGTAAAGGAGCTGGTGGTATTGGTGCTGGTGGTAGTGGTACCAGTGTTGAGACTGAAGAAATCCATATTGCTAGATTTCTTAATCGAAGTGGAAGTGAAGCAGGTGAAGGTGGAAAATATGGTGATGGATCAGATGCAACCGAAGTGGTTGTTTAATAAGGAGACAATGATGATATGGGGATTAACATGGAGGATTTTACAGGAGAGGAAGTTGTACAAAGGGAGTTTAAACTAATTGATGAATCAGAGATTGAGAAAGGAACTAAAGATGTTAAAGATGATCCAGAGCAAGAACCAGAGGCTTATGATGTTAAGGAAAAGGAAATGACATATCTCTACTTTAAAAGCTCTGAAAAGGTGATTGAATTGACCTGGACAAATCAGACTGGTTTGAGAAAGAAACTCCTACTGAAACTCCACTATTTCAAAACATGGATGAACCGAACATCAAATCCCTGGACTGAAAGATTATAAGTTGGAAATACAATGGGATTTTGAATATGTATATGATAAAGAGAAGAGGAGGTGATATCAGTTACGTCAATCACTGCAAGAACTTGAAGACGCTACCAAGATGGGATCTCAGGAGGTTGGTAGAGATTCCCCTTTTAAATGCAGACGAAATCCCGAGGGCCAAAGCAATTGAAGTAGAACTGTAAATGGCTGCAAGAGACAACTTCATGACTTTCATGTACCAAAAGCCTATCCAAAAAATCCAAAGTAGGTAAACACTGGGTCTCTTGGAAAGGGAAGGTTGTATTGAAGCTACAAGCACCAAAGAGATTGAAAAGAATCAGACTTCCAGATCCACAGCTTCCCAGACTACAAAAATTTCAGAAATGGTTGTACGATAACAATACGAGGGAAGTTGTTACAAGGATTAAGGATGGAGTAGAAATTCGATTATTCGATCCTATGGAAGTGTTTTCGTTTGCTGATGAAAACCTGGCGGTAGTATGTGAAAATCATATCTAGGCTGGAGAAGGAGATGAAACTAGGAAGGAAGGAAGCCTATTTATGAAAGTAGCAAATAAATCTAGGGGCGTACGGGCAGAAATTAGAGAGCTTGCAGAAAAGGTCAGACGAGAAGAAGACTTGAATATGGATGTGCAAGATTTGGCCAAACAATTTGCACTGGACATGGCAGGAGACAATCAAAAAAGACAATTAGAGGCCAAAGCGGATCAAGACAAAGACGGTGAGAATGAGAAGAACTTGTCGGGGTGAGGTCCAACCTAGGGGGAGTATTGATGATCAAGATAGGTTGGACTCACTCAAGTATTTTGTGTCTTTGATAGGTCTGACGTTAGTTTGAATTTTGACCTAATTTTGCCCAAACTAACAGTGAAACTGAGTTTCGCTTGTAGCAAGCATTGGTGAATGTACCCGGCGAATCTGTTATATCGCCGGGCGATTGTAGATAATTGGTCAGGACAGTTTCGCCTAGCGAAACTATGGGCGAAACTACGGTCTGTATATATTGTCTTGTTTCCTTTGCAATTGTAACTCTTTGGAACTTCATTTGCATAACCTAATAGAGAGTATTTTGGACTTGTGACGGTTGTGTTGATTGCTAGGAGCATATTATCATCATATTTTGAGCATCATATCTGTGTTATTGTTTATGTTTGATTGTTGCTTTGGAAAACCTTGAAACATATTCATTCTAGACTATAAAGTTTGTGTTTCAATGGGATTTGCTTGTGTTTATTGAATCATTTGCATTGATTATCGATTGTATAGACCAACAAAAATATATACCACTATGATGAACTAAAGCTTATATTAGACTCTAAGTCATCATTTTAGGGTATGGGTAAGTATTAGGTTATCCAAGTGGGTGTGTGAGGTTATCTAAACACACCAGGTAATGACATTTGTATGACATCTCATTTACTTACATCGAATTCTTCTTTGTTTTGCTAAGTAAAGACCTGGAGTAAATAAGGCACAAGGTGCTGATGTCTATGATATAAAAATGTTCCTAATGTAGAACACATCCTAAAGTAGATGATTTAATAAAGTCAATCTTGGACTACATTCCAAAGTAAATGAATCAAAAGAATTCGAAAGTGGATCCCCTCTAAAATAAACTAAAAAGAAATTCTAATGTGGATCAAAATTTGATCAAAGTATAATAATCCAAATGAGGATCCCCTTATCCATAAACAAATAAGAACTCAAAATCTACATGACTTAGTCATGAAAGATGTGATCAAATTTTACCGTGTACTTCATGTAGGTGGTTGATTTTTCTATACTTCTGAGTGTGAGGTACATGGTGAATGTATAGTCTACTCAAAACACAATAAAGATCACAAAATATAGAAAATATAAACATGCGCATGAGCTTAAAAGGACAAGCATACTAGCAATTAATATGTGTATGAATATGTCTATTTTACTAACTTTACTTGCATTTGTGAAGGGTAAGATTGATATGTTATTATGAAACGTATAATTCTATTTACCTATATAGAAAAGATATTCAAAACTAGATTCATATTTTTACATAGATTAGATGTTTGAGGGTGTCTTGAAAATTATCAATTTTTATATCCTTAGAGTTTTTTATCCTTAGTGGATAAAAATATAAATATTTTTACATTATTTTTGTACAATTGTTCATCTTCTTAAAATTAAAATATTATAAAATATGAAAACCAACTATATTGATGTGCAAAAATTAAAGAATTTACCATAGAATCTTAGTATATGTAGGTTTTGAATGCACAAAAAGCCTAAGACCTATCAAAATTAAAAATTTGTTTCACACCGGTGAACAAATCAAATCAAGTAAGCATTGATAACAACAACACAGTCAGAATCAAGAAAAGTCAAAGTCAACATAACAGATGTTGAGTTAACAGTAGTCAAATTAATTAGATCTGATATATTAAATTTTACCAAGCCAAAATTTAATATGGTAAATAGTTTGGTTTATATGGTTGAAGGTAACCCAAGTATATTAACTAATGCAGGAAGGTATTATCTATAATAAGTGCAAGTGCAAAAGTAATGCGGCCAACACTATACAACTTGAACTTAACATATGCATGTCTAAGTCATACGCAATGCAATATGACTGCAGAGTCTACATCTGGGGGATGTCAATTCCTTGGTGGAAGGATAGTCTCATGGCAATATAAGAAACAATCTTGTGTGTCTACATCAACTGTTAAAGCTGAATATATTACTGCTACAAGCTGCTATGCTCAGTGCTTTGGATTCAGAATCCTGGGCTATGGATTCAACTCAAGGGGACTCCCATACACATAGACAAATATAGTACTATCTCAATTACAGAAAATCATGTGCAGCACTCAAGGACAAAACACATCAATATCAGGTATCATTTGATTAAAGATAATTTTGAAAAGGGATTGATAAAACTAGTCAAAGTTAACACAAATAAACAATATGTTGATCTATTCATAAAAGCTTTTGATGATGAAAGGATCTCAGCATCTAGTTTGATCAATTAGATTGGATTTGCAGCGGAGTTGGTATAAGAATTAGACAAATTCAAGCAAGAACACACGAGATATAGCAATGAAACAGTACGGTTATACAGAGAGAGAGAATTTCTACCAAAAGGTATATTTTCATTCAACACACGCTTCGGCAAGTTTACAATTAGGTCATCTTTCCTCTTATAGGAAAGATGACATCAGCTGATGTCACTTGAAAGTGACATCTAACCGTTATTACAACAAACTACTCAAAGTAACACAACTACTGAAGATGTCTAACAGCTAACATCTTCTTACAAAAGACAAGTGTTAACTAACACTACAACTACTGAAACTACAACGTCTGAAGAACATGCTCTTCAGACGTTTTACAAAGTACTGAAA